>CAUYON010206372.1:0-21004 GCA_963573935.1 Arctocebus calabarensis | reverse complement strand
AGTTTTCTTCTGCACCCAAGCCTGGCCTCAATATCAACCCTCCACTGGTGAACAATGGCCCCCAAGAGGTACTTTTAATTATGACACCATTCTTCAATTACCTTTTGTAAACAGGAAGAAAGGTGGTCTGAGGCGCCCTATGTGCAAGTGTTCTTTTCCCTCAGGGACAACCCCCAACTGTGTAAGACCTGTCAGATAGATTCTGCTCTCTTGGCTGTTGTCACTTCCCCAAATGGTCAAGGATTCTCAAGGGAGACACCATTACCACCTAGTTCAAACCCTCCATCTACTTCTCCCAGACCTTCCTCCATGTGTTCAGAAACCCCTAGGAGAGGGGCTGTCCCAAGAGTTTTTTCTGGTCCTAGTGCGACCCCCAGAAGGCAACCATATCCTTCTCTGTGTCCCTTGATTGAGACTGTGGGTGGTGAAAGGGAAAGTGCACGAGTATACACTCCATTTTCTCTAGCAGATTTAAAGCAAATTAAAGGTGATTTAGGAAAATTTTCTGATGACCCCGATAAGTACATAGATGTTCTCCAAGGGTTAGGACAAAGCTTTGACCTCTTTTAGAGAGATATAATGCTTCTACTAGATCAAACATTAACATTTAATGAAAAAAATGAAGTCCTGGATGAAGCTAGGAAGTAAGGTGGATTTTCATGTCCAATACTGATGGCAGTATGTCTCCTGGAGACAGGGACAGATACCCCACGGGAAGACAGGCGGTTCTCCTTCAGGATCCTGAATGGGACCCCGAGAAAGAAGGTGACTGGTGGCTTAAACATTTTCTAACACGTATCCTAGAAGGTTTATGTCAGTCCAAGAAAAAGCCTGTGAATTATGACAAGTTGTCTACTATTTGCCAGGAGCAAAACGAGAATCCCTCAGCCTTTCTTGAGCATCTTAGGGAGGCAATGAGAAAACACACCCAATTGACACCTGACTCCATAGAGGGTCAGATTATTTTAAAAGACAAATTTATCACTCAAGTGGCTCCAGACATTCAAAGAAAACTCCAAAAACTGGCTCTAGGTCCAGACCATAACCTGGAGAATCTTCTTAAAACGGCCACTATGGTCTTTTATAACCAAGATCTGGAGAGAAAAGAAAAAAAAAGAGAGAAGGGAAGAGAAAAGAATGGCACTCTAGTAATGGCACTCCACAAACGAGCAACTTACAGGGGCAGAGGGAAACCAGAGGAGCTAAAAACAAGTGCTTCCAATGTGGTCAGACTGGCCACTTCAGAAAAGACTGCCCCCAGCAGCACCACTGGCTGAGCAAACCACCTGGCCTCTGTCCAGAATGCACGGGTGACCACTGGAGGGTGACCTGTCCCCAGAGACAAAGGCCTCTGGGACAGTGATCCCATCTACACCCAAACTAGACTGAGGGTGCCTGGGGCAGATTCTCATGGCTCTAGTTTGTGTCATCATCCCTCAAGAGCCCCAGGTTTGTCTTAAAGTGGAGGGCCAAAAGATAAAATTTCTTTTAGACACTGGAGCAACCTTTTCTGTACTTCTCTCTAACCCTGGTCTTTTATCTCCCAAATCCATAACTATATCCAAGGGGTATCTGGAAAGCCGGTTACCACATTTTTCTCTCAGCCTTTAAGCTGCAATTGGGATGACTGCCTGTTCTCTCATGCCTTCCTAATCATGCCTGAAAGTCCTGCTCCCCTTTTGGGGAGGGACATACTAACTAAAACAGGAACAACCATTTGTATGAGACAAGAACCTATTCTATTACTAGATCAAGAAACCACAGAATTAGTAAAACATATCACTTCTGTAGCTATATTTCAACAAATCCTTAAAAGCTTCCCCACTACATTTTTACATTCAACACTAAAACAGCTTTTTTTCTCCTAGAGATCTGATCATGGTCAAAACTCTTCCTTCTAATTTACTGTCCCTAACACTGACTTGGGAAGATCCTTTCCTGTTATCTTATCTTCTTCTACAGCTGTTAAAATTGTAAGAGTTGATTCCTGGATACATCATTCACGAGTAAAATCCTGAAACCCTCCACCTTCTACAGAGGCAAACAATGAAGACAGCCAAACACAGACCACCTACACTTGTAAGCCACAGGAAAGTTTGAAGTTATTATTTAGGAAACAGCAAGAAAAATGCTAATACGGTTTTCTTTTAGCATCACTGAATAAGTGCTTCTGACCCGACTCTGTCCTACCTTTATCTTTTACTGATTATACTAATCAGATTTATGTTTTCCAGAAATGTCATCAAGCCACACACAATAAAAATGGTTCCAGTCCATGAACCCCTGTATCGCTTTCCCTCCAGAAAAACCCTGACTGCCCCCTTCAATCATTGCCCAATCCAGCAAGAAGCAGTTAGATGGACTCTTCACCCTTTTCCCTAATAGCAGTTAGAGTTTCTACTCAGAGAGGGAGACATTGATGCAGGACATATGGCACCCCAGCCAGTTCAGGGGAGCTCAGACCTGCTGCCTCCACCTTGGCGGTGTCTGTGCAGTGGCAGCCGGCTGAGGAAACGGCAGGCTGGATGGCAGGGGAGGGGGGGCTATGACCCCCACCAGAGGCTCCAATAGCCAAAAAGGCCACACAACTGCCAGAAGACCCCAGCGCCTTGGTGTCTCCTTCACTTTACACCTAGGACTAAATACAGAACCCCCATTTCCTATGCCTAGGTCAATTTCATGTGAATTTCCTAGGCCTCAATTCCAGGAATGGACTGCATCCATTCATTGATACATTCATTCACCTTGCCCCAGCAGAAGGGACTGTGTTCATTCATTTCCTAGCCTAGGAACCCATACACCTATATATACCCTGAGACTAAAAGCCTAAAAGTGGAGACTGGGAAAGACCGGGAGAGAAACAAAGAGAGCTTTTCTCTCCCCACTTGAGTTCTTTCTCTCTACCAGGAGCTTTAGTGTTTTTTGTATTCTTTTCTGTAAATAAATTCTGTCTTACCACTGCTCTGTGGTCCGAGGATTTATTCTTCAAATCACCGAGACTAAGAACCTAAAATTTTAGTGTCAATAGTTCTGGAGGCTAGGAAGTACAAGATAAGGTGCCAGCATGGTCAGTTTTGGGTAATGGATCTCTTTCTAGTTTGCAGATGGGTGTCTTCTTGCTGTGTCTTCACACAGTGGAGGAAGCCCTCTGGTGCCTTTTTAAATATAGGTCTGACTCCTATTCGATTAGGACCCCACCCTTATGACCTCATTTAACCTTAATTACCTCCTAAAAGCCTATCTCCAAATACATAGTCCCCAACTTGAGATATTTCAACTTGATGATGCTGTGAAAGTCATACACATTCAGTAGAAACTATACTTTGAATGCTGATACAACCATTGTTTTTCTCCTTCAGTACAGTATTCAATAAACTACATGAGATAGTCCTAACACTTTATTACAAATAGGCTTTGTGTTAGATAGTTTTGCCCAAATATAGGCTAATGTTAAGTGTTCTGAGCATGTTTTAGGTAGGTTAGACTAGGTTCTGCTGCTTAGTAGGTTGTGTAATTGAATATTTTTGACTTACAATCCTTTTCAACTTAAAGATTGTTTTTTTGGGACATACCATTGTAAGTTGAGGAGCATGTGAACTGTCACACTGGGGTTATGGATTCAACGCAAGAATCTGGGGGTGGGTGGGACACAATTCAGTCCATAGCAATCATGATAAAATATGTTAAGCTTTTTAAACCTGTAAAATAAATTCAAAGTTCACTTGCATTATTCACTTGTAATGCTAATAATGGAATGTAGATACAGAGTAGCTGTTGCCCAGTTTCATGGTCTACTTGTCCCTGCCAACCTGAGGCTAGAAAGGGCACAGATAGGTAATCTGTGTTTGACTCTGTGGTCCTACATATGGCAGACCAGCCACATGCATCCTTTAGCCTCAGTGTTTAATTTTGAACTTAAATGCAGTAAACCGTGAAACCTTGAGACTTATAGTCGGGCCTAAGATGCAAAAAGGGAAAAACAGATGTATTAATTAATGACTTAAACAATATTTATGAACCATCTACCATGTTAGGCACTGGGGGAAAATTGAACACTGACATGGTTCTGGATTTAATGACGTTCACAAGGCAGGTAGGGATACAAACAAACCGTTTCAATACCTCAGATGGAGAAAATACCTGTGCTCCTAACCCAGCAGGCTTCCCTGAAAAGTGACACCTCATCTGAGCCACAAAGATGGTTAGGAAGGAACAAGGCAAGTTATTGGGGAACCGGCATCGGGACAACCAACTTGCTGATGCCCCAGGAGATGTTGGTGTTGAGAAGAATGGGTAGATCCAACTCCGAAGGCTGTCTTCACAACACTACCGCAGTCCAAGTCTGGAAGTTGCCCACACACCAGGGCACTCAGAGGACCTCAGACTCAGGCGAAAACCGAAAAACTTGTTTCGGTTTGTGCCTCAAATTAAGCAACACGCCTTACATTTTTCCTCCGAGGTCTCCACTTCCAGGTCTTTTTGTTTTTCTTTGTCGCCCCCGGTCCCTGAGAGCCTTCAGCTGGGAAGATTCCTCAGGTGCAGAAAGCACCAAAGCAGCTGGTGCTGAGTTTGGGACGCAGTAATTTTACGGCTGAGTCTCTATCGCACGAAGGAGGAAAGTCAAAAGTAACCAGCTACAAAAGCTGGGGAGGCAAAAACGAAGCAACCCACGGGCAGGCCCAGAGCCTATCACCCTCTTGCTGTCTTTCCGCCGCGCAGCCTCAGCAAACTTCACACGCAGCACAGCTCTTGATTGACATGTGTTCCCGCCCAATCCTGGCGCGGCACAGATCGCTGGCACTTCAGGGACCAAGAAGCGGGGCGGCAGAGCCTATCAAATTGGACCGGGAGCGGGTTTCCTGCCCACGCGGATCCGCCCAGCGCACGCGCCCCGCCCCTCCCCGAGAGCTACGCGGCGGCAGAGCGCAGGCCTCGTGCCGTAACGGCCATCGGTGCGGCAGCGCCGGCGTTCCGGTGCCCTCCTCAGGTGAGCTGGAGCCGCTGGGCTTGGCAGAGGGAAGGTGAGACGGCCTTTCCGGTAGGCAGACACACAGACAGCGCTTCTGTCCCTCGTCTGTGCACACAGCCTGTTATTCTACGCGTCGCTTCTTCTTCCTTGGCGAAGTTAGCACCGGGGCTCAGTCTGCCGGCTCCCAGCTGAGCCGGAGTGGGCACGGAGTCTGCTCGACCGGGCCTGGGCGTCTGCACCGCGGCTCCGCGCGACCTTCGGGCCGCTGCTCAGAGGAGCGCGACCCTGCGGCCTTCCTCTCCGCGCTGCCCGGGAGCGCCGCGTCGCGGGGAGAGCCCCGGCAGCTGCCCCTGGGAGGCTGGGAGGTCGAGTGTGAGGCGCGCGCGCTTCCCTGGCTGTTTTCCTCCCGAGAAAGTCTCATTGCCAGTTGTGTCGTAATCCGAGGCCGGGAAGGTAGGGACCGGCCAGAAAAAGAAGGGCGCTCTCCCCTTCTGCCGGAGAAGAGGTGAGGGCGCCGTGTTCTGTGCTGCGGGTGGACATCTTCGGGACGCGCCCTCTGCCCCTCCCCCCACCCCGCCCCCATCGTTTTCCTTGTGGGCTGTTACTTTCATCATTTCAACCTGCTTTAGGTTCGCACGCGGGTTGCTTGGGCTTTGAGTTTTTGATTTGAATTGTAATATATCCAGTTTTTTAAAAAATCATCTCGTTAGGTTGATTAAAATTGCCGTTAGAAGCTCGGAAAGCTGAGAACCGTAACATAGGCTTTTGGTGTCGTCCTGCTTAACTGAAGTCACCTGAAAAATAATTCTACCCATTAGATTAGGTAGGAAGCATTAGGAGTGAAGAAAGAGTGAGGTTAAGGAGGATATTCTAAACCCCTCTTGGGTGGGGAGCAAAGAAGCTCAGTGTTCGGCTCAAACCGGTGTTTAGAAGTATTCATTTTTAAAATCTTACTTTGATAGATTCCAAAACTTGGAAATCACTGTGCCTCAAGTCTCAACCTTCAGTGGAACCCAAAGTACATAGAGAAAGAACCCAAGAAGAAAGTTTTGTTTGGCAATTGTCGATGAGGTTATGTTCTTAAATAGGCACCCCATTCTCAACTTGATAGTAACTGAAGAAACATGCATTGGCTGATTAATGGTACTTTCTTTTAATTTTGACTTGGAGATTAAATTTTAAAATGTTTGCCCTGTTTTTCTAGGCATTATCTATTTTGTCCTTATGTTCCTCTTGCTTTCAAGTCCATCTAAATAAAAGCAGAAATCTACACACCATGTTCTGTTAGACATTGAGTGATACTTTATGACTCTGGGTTTATCTTTTGGACCTCTGTGAACTTTCCTTCTCATGCTCCTAGTAGATTTGATGTGACTATTATTATAAATCATTTGTCAGGAAGACTTGACTTAATACATATATAGTATATTTTTAAAATCATGGTTTTAATAATAATTTTACAGTTTACCTTGATGATAAGGAAAAATGTCTTATGTTCTCTATGGAGACAAGAAAATTCAACCATTATTTAGTTGATAAGTAAAATTGAAGGGAACTCTTGAAATCATTGTGCATTTAACAAATTCTTCATAAATACCTGGCTGTGCTGTTTTAGGAAGAAAACTGACAGGGCCAAATGTGGACATGTAAAGATTCAAAGCAACAGTTACATTTGAATGATGCACTTTTTAAACCAGGGGTGTCCAACCTGTGGCTGGCCAGCTGCCTACTGATTTTGTGAGGACATTGTTTTGCTTACTTGTGGTATCACATATTAATAAAATTATGCTTTTGTGTACTTTTGTGTTTGTGTATTTAATGTATTGCCCAAGGCAACTCCTGTTCTTCCAATAAAAAAAAAAAAAGGTATTTTTAAAAGTTAAAAAAAAGAGGCCAAGGAGGGAGAATTATTTGAGCTCAGGAATTTGAGACCAGCAGGACTAAGAGCGAGATCCCATCTCTTGTAAAATAGAAAAATTAGCTGGGCTTTGTGGTGGGCACCTTTGTAGTCCTAGCTACTTGGGAAGCTGAGGCAGGAGAATCTCTTGAGCCCAAGATTTTGAGGTTGCTGTCAGCTATGATGATGATACTAAGGCACTCACCCGCAGGGGTACAGAGTGAGACTCTGTATTGAAAAAAAGTTAAACAGTTTTAATTGTTTCAAAGATGGAACTCAGTCTTCCCTTCAGAACTGATACCATATGCAAACTTTATTTTGTTGACATTACCTGGGCTTTGTATATTATTTAGGCACAAACCTTGGTTTTATTTGTATGCATGGCCTGTTGTAGCCAGTGAACTACTCACTAGTCTTTTGCCTAGTTTTCTGCCTGTTTTTTTTTCTCCCTCACTGTGCCTTGCCTGCTGCCTAAATCTTAAAATAATGCTGCAAACACATCCCTCACTGTTCAGAAACCAACGATAATCCTGTTATCTACATAGTTCAGAATGCCTAGCTTTCTAAATGTCTGCTCAAAACCTATTTTTTTGATGCCAGTATTATTTCTTTATAGGAGCTGTCCACTCTAACCTAACCAATCTTTCTCATTTACACTTTGCATTTTTCTACCTTCTTATTGTTTCTGTTGAGACTTTGAATTCCTGTGTAGAGGCTGCTTATTTTTTAAAAAGTTTCCCCCCAAATTACCTAAGTAGAGAATGAAGTAAACTTTTAAGTTTCATCTTGATCCTTCAGTACAGTCATCCAGATGTTGCAGTTGCTTGTGTTGTTGCTTTCCTTTGAACTCATACCCCTTGTTTGCCATTTCCTTGGTTTTAATCTTATGTAGACTCATTTCAAAGTATCATAGAACATTATTGTGGGAATGTTGGAATCCAACCTACTGTTTTATAGATCAGGAAAGTGAAATACATACACAATAACTATGGTAAATTTTACACACCTAGTGATGGAGGCAGAGCTGGAGACCCAAACTTGATCTCCTAAATCAAGTTTTGCATATTCTCTATGAAGCCATTCTACTTTTCATCTCTTGGGTCATTTTGTATTATTTGCTTCACATTATTTTTCATTTTGTGTGTTTATTGTTATGTAGATTGGAAATTTCTTGAGGGCAGGAGTATCTTGGTGACTTGCATTATTTAAACAATGATTGAAAGTATACATGGATCATGCCTGTAATCCTGCCTAGCACTTTGGGAGATGGAGGTGGGTAGATTGCTTGAGCTCATGAATTCTAGATCAGGTTGAGCAAGAGTGAGACCCTAAAAATAGAAAAACTAGCTGTTGTCTTGGAGGGCACCTATAATAGCAGCTACTCAGGTGGCTGAGGCAACAGTATTTCTCTCTTGAGTCCAAGAGACTGAGGTTGCTGTGAGCTATGTGGATGCCACAGCATTGTACCCAGGATGACTGAATGAGAGTCTGTCTCCCCCCTCAAAAAAATGGAGACTTTCTGTGCTTGTTAGATGTATTAACAGCATTAAGAAAAATATCTCTGCATTTCAGTCCTATGACCCACTAAAAAGTGAACTGAATTCCTATTGGTTTTACTGCTGGAATTTAGTTTGTCTTTTTGAATCTCTTGTAGAGAGAATGAATCTTTGGGGAATATAGAGAAGAAACAATGTAGTGATTTGTAAGAAACTGGCAGGACTTATCACAGTAACTAAATGTAAATGATCTAGCAAAATGTTCTTTTTCACCTTTTGAGTGTTATAAAAATAACATTTCACATTTTGCTACTTTCTGTTATCTTATTCATGTGTCAAGAAGCAGCAGTACATCCGTCTGTTGAGCAAAATGTTTGAAAAATCATTTGTTTTTGGCGAGTTAGCTTTAATATATTCATGTTTTCTTTTTTCTTAATTCTGAGGTTTGTGTTAATAGAAGCGGCATAAGGTTGCCTTGCTATTTTTCTTACATATTTGTAACAGTAGTTTAATACTGTTAGCATAGAGAGCTATCAAGTGAAAGCTCTCTGGAAAGAATGCTTACTCTTTTGGTCTGTTTTTCATGTATTTTTTGGTTGCTAATTTTTATTTGTTTAAACTATCAGCTATAGTTTTAAAACATTGATTCTCTTGTTCTTTTTTCCTGCAGTTGTATTTAAGATTTGCTGAATTGAACATGAATTTAGTATAAATGGTTTTTTTGTTTGTTTAGGTGATCAACTGAAGAATCCAAGCAATGAGAATATGTGGAAGCTTTATAGGGAATGGGTGCTTCACCAAAGGGTTTTTTTTTCTTTTAAGAATAAGTCTTCTAAAATTTTCAGTACATATTTTCAAATCATGTGTTTATGAAGATCAGTTCAAATAATGGATGTAACAAAGAATTTAATATGCCATGTATTATTTTCAGTATTCCAGCTGTGTTGCAGAAACATTTTTATTAATTTTATAAGACATTGGAAATTTTTCCTTGGGGATGCTTAATCACTTCTAGGTGCTAGATATTCTTGAACAATATCTTTTTTATTTTTAGAAACATTTAGCATATTCAAAGTATAAGCCCTCTCCATCTCAGTAATTCTGCCCTAGGAAATCTATTTACTTTTATTTTTGTTTCTTTTCATTTCCTATAAGGCCTTGCATGATTTGGCTTTTTGCCTCTTCTGCCATTATCCTTTTCCTCTTTGGGCCTTGACTGGCCAACTTCTTCTTTTTTTGCCTTAGCACCTGTAAACATGCTCTTCCCTTCTCTTCTTTAGGTTAGTTAATATTAAGTCTGGCTACTAGTAATAGACAGCAAGTAACAATTTCTCTCTCACACCAGAGGAATAAATACAGGGATAGCATGACATTCATTTCTTAAATTTATTTCCAGTTGTGTGTGTATCTGTGTAATGTGTTTTGCTCTTATAAATCTGAACTAAAGATCTTTGTGTATAAAGTTTAAAAATTTTTGATTGAATCCTGTTGTAGGCTCTGATTGAATATCTCATTTCTGGGGGGGGGAAACTTGTTTAGAGAAATCTGTAAATTCTTTTTATTGCAAAACACAAATTTAAATGTGTAGCCCAATGAATTTTTGTAATTGTAGATATCAATGTGATCATCATCTAGATCAAGGTATAGAATATTTCCAGTATACTAGAAGTCTCTCTTATGTCCCCTCTCAATCAGTATTCCCTATCCTCCAAGAAGTAATCAGTATTATTACTTCTGTTCTGGACTTGATATAAATGGAATCAGAGATAGTATATACTCTCTTGTGCATGGCTACTCTTTCTTTCTTCCTTTCTTTCTTTCTTTTCTTCTTTCCTTTCTTTCCTTTCCGTTTTTTGAGACAGAGCCTCAGTTGTCGCCTTGGGTAGAGTGTTGTGGTATCACAGCTCACAACAACCTCCAACTTCGGGACTCAAGCCATTCTCTTGCCTCAGCCTCCCAAGTAGCTAGGATTACAGGCGCCCGCCACAAGGCTTGGCTATTTTTTGGTTGTAGTTGTCATTGTTGTTTGGCAGGCCCGGGCGGGATTCTAACCCACCAGCTCTGGTGTATATGGTTGGCACCTTAACTGGTTGAGCTATGGGTCCTGAGCTAATGGCTACTTTTTCTTAACATGGTGAAATTTCATCATGATGTTGGGCACAGCAACATCTTGGTAGTATTCCAATTAAGACAAATTTACCATAGATGAAAAGTTTTACATTTGGTTTGTTTACAGTTTTTAGATATTATGGATAAAGCTATTGTGAACATTCATTTGCAGATCTTTGAGCGGACATACTTATTTCTTTTAGTAGTAGAATTGGGCTGTCCTTAGCAAATTTTGAAGCTCCTTGAGCCAGCCCTGTATGGTTGGTACATAGTTTTATGGGATTCCCATTACCATCGAACTAGAGACTGCCTCTTTCTCTTGTGTTACATCTTTCGATTTCTGTGAAAATCATATATGTTTTTTGGTTTGTTTGTTTAACCTATCCTTTTGATGGAGTATATCACACAGTAGACCATGTCTTTTTATTTTTTGGTCTCCTACTTGATTTGATTGGGTAAAAAAGAATTGCAGGTTGAAAATAATTAGCCTTAAGAGTTCAAATAATTTGCTCCATTGTTTTCCAGTTTGTCATCCCTTTGAGAAGTCTGAAGACATTCTGATTCTTGATCATGTTTTTGCCTTTGTTGAATTTTGTAGTTCCTATATTCTGAAATTTCTTGAGGATTTGACTTGGTCTACATCTATTTTTATTTTCCTGAATATTCATTGTATCTTCTAAATCTGTAAATTATGTTATTCTGGAAATTTTCTTGGTTTATTTCATTGATGGTTGATATTAGTCTGCTAGGACTGTCATGAGTTTCTTAAACAGAAATCTTTTCTCATAGTTCTGGAGCCTAGAGTTCAAGAATAAGGTTCCATATGGTTAGTTTCTGATGAGTCTTCCCTTCTGGCTTGTAGACAACTAATTATCTTCTTGCTTATGTCTTTGTGGGTTTTCCATGGAGAGAGATTTGTCCTCTTCTTGGGATTGGGACCCTATTCTTATGTCCTCACTTAATATTAGTTACATCCTTACAGCCTTATTTTCAAATATAATCATATTGTGGGGGGTTGAGGCTTCAAAAAAGAATTTTGGGGGGCCAATTCATTTCATAACAGTGGTTTTCTTTCTGTTTAGTTTTTCTTAAACTTTTTTCATTTGTTTGGGTCTCTTAAATTAGTTTTCTAATTTTCTTTTTTTCTCCATTGTTCCTTTCCTTATATGTTTGCTCTGTTTTATTTGGGATATTTATTTCCTAAGCCTTTCGTTGAGTTTTTAATTTTTGCTGTCAAGATTCTGATTTCCCACATGCTGTTTTTTTGTTAAAAATTTGTTTTGGCTGGACACACTGGTGAAGACCTTTAAATCCTAGTACTTTGGAAGGCCACGGTGGGAAAATTGCTTGAGGCCCAGGAGTTCAAGACCAGTTCAAGTTGCTGAGCAACACAGTAAGGCCTTGTTTCTAAAAAAAAAAAACTAGAAAAATTAGCCAGGCTTGGTGGCATGCACCTATAGTCTCAGCTATTCAGGAGGCTGGGGCAGGAGAATCAGATGAGCTTAGGAGTTGGATGTTGCAGTGAGCTAGCCTGGGCAATAGAGCAAGACCCTGTTACAAAAGAGAAAAAAAAAATTTCTTGGTATAGCATCCTGTGCTTTTCCATGTGTGTACTATCTTCTTTAATTTTTGAGGCTCAGAAAGGGCTTTTAAAAAGTTTCACCTTTCAGACTGTTTCTTGGAAGGTGGCTTTTCTCCATTTGTTTTGGTCTCAACTTTGGTGTTAGAAGCTTATTTTAGGTATTTGACATCCTTGGTGATTGACAGCTAAATTGATTGGGATTTATAGACTTTGAATGTTACCGTATGGTGGTCCAAGTTCCTTTTTGAGAAAACCCTGATGTCTAGGTGTTTCCTCTTGGATAGATTCATGAGGGATAACTCAGTTTGCCTAAGGGCTAAAGGGTGCCACTAGTTGTTTTTTGTTTGTTTTGGTGTAAGGGAATGGACTGCTCATATTCCCACTTTATATAGTGTTCATAGATATTTAATTATATCTGGTCGAACTAGGGTTCAGGGACTCTTTAAAATAACTGTTGGGCTGGGAATGGTGGCTCTTGTCTATAATCCTAGCACTCTAGGAGGCTGAGGCCGGTAGATGGCCTGAGCTCAAGAGTTGGAGAACTGCCTGAACAATATTGAGACCCCGTCTTTACTAAAAATAGCAAAACTAGCAGGGATTTGTTCCAGCTACTCTGGAGGCTGAAGCAAGAGGATCTATTTCTTGACCCCAAGAGTTTGAGGTTGCTTTGAGCTAGGCCTGACACCGTTGCACTCTAGCCTGAGCAGCAGAATGAAGCTCTTTCTCAAAAACAAAAACAAACCCCCCCCAATAAAACAGCTATGGGCTGTGTAGGGAAAAAACAAGTAAAAAATAATGTTACAAAAATTAAAACAAACAAACAAACAAAAACCCAGCTGTTTACAGCTTTGTTAGAGTTGGGTAGCCCACCATTTGGGAAACTTCCAAGGGTTTAACTGCTTCTCAGACAGTTCTCATCCAGTCTTTCTTATTTAACTTACTCTTCTTCCAGATCAGGCAATACCTGGTGCTGCCAGGTCCTGAATATCTCCAGGATTCTAGGATATAAATTGGGTTTTTTAGTTTCTGATATAGACTTCACCTTTCTGGAATTAACTAAATGAGTTTAGTTACCAGTTTTCCATCTCATCTTTTAGTATCTGAAATTTTATTGGTTTTTTATTTTTTTTTTGATATTTTTCCCTTGTGGATTAATTTCTTAAACTAAAAAAGCTTTAGATTTTAAAACCACTATTTTAATCAGAAAGTCTCAGAATTCTATTTGTACTACCCCAAGGTAAATTTTTTTTTTTACATTTTTAAAGGGTTTAAAAAAAAAGGAATATGTAAGAGAGACTCAGGCCCAGAAAGGGTAGAATATTTTCTGTCTGGTTCTTTACAAAAAAATTTGCCTGTTCTGTCCTTGTTATAAAGTTCCTAATTTCTTTCAATAAAGCTGTTTCTAAACTATTTCTACCTTTATTCTTACAAAGAAGCTTCAGTTTATAATCTTTGAAGTTCCTGAAGTTATTTAGTGCATATATGGAAGTTAAAAGTAAAAATTGATAGGATATACTCTATTGTCAATTCTTCAATGTTAAATCTTAAGGAGTAAGACAAACAAAATATTGAAGAAATAAATCACAGAACACTAAATAGGTATTTGTATGCATTGATCTTTGTCTTGCCATGTAAGTACAGAATATAGGAGGCTCTTGCATAATATTTTGAAGAATGGGGAAAAGAACAGTTGTAACCCTAAAAGAACAGGCTGAAATCATATTTTAAATGAGCCGTTTTTATCATCCCTCTTTTAGATGGCAAATCATAACTGGGGGGATAAATTGGCTCTAGGTAAGAAGCTGTTCAAGACAGTAAGGTACATAATACATGTATCTGTACTCACACACGAATGTGTGTGGTGGATGTATTTTTCTCCTAATATCAATCAGAAATGAAAAGAAGAGTTAACGTGGTCCACATGTGATAGTAGGAGAGACTGGGATTATGTTGTAACAAGAAGGAAAATGTTTTCCTTAAAGTCCTGGCTTCCAGCAAACTCAGTTTTCTTTAGTCTTAATTGTGAGAAGTTATTATCCTGGTTTCTTGTGTAATTATTATTTTTCTTCCCCCTAAATGATAATACTTCATTATTTTTACTGCTATTTTCTAAACTTGTTTCTGTGAATATGTAAACTCATCATACTTTTGAAAACTAGGCTTCGGTGAACATCCTTCCATCAGTATATATGTAAGGTGCCAAAAACATGTATATACATTTTAAGAAAGAAAAAAACTATATTAAATTTGTAATTCTCAAGTCATGTGTGACTTCTGCAATTAAAGAAGTGCTCAACAGGACTTGTATTCATCTTTTGTTAACAGTATATTTTGGAAAACAACAACAAAAAAACAGTATATATTGAGTAAAAGTTTTAGAGTCAGACAAATTAGGTTCTAGCAAAGGGTCCATTTACTGTTTGTTTGGGCTAAGTCTCTGTACACCTCATTTTTTCTCATTTTTAATGTGGGGAATACCTAATCAAAGGACTATTATAAGGCTTCAGTGAGAATTCATGAATCAGTGTAACTGCTAAGCAGTATTTAGTGTACAGAAAGAACTTGTCTGGATCTCCTCTCTCTAGGATCAATTTCTAAATGTTAAATAACTGGGTTCAAAGATATATTATTATATAGTTAAGATTTTGCTAACTGTTTTCAGACTGGTACCTGGGGGGGGGGGAAGTACCAGTTTACACCTTTATCATAGTGTTTTCAAACTCTGTGTTATCATTCTTTCTAATCTTTGCCAACCTAGTAAGCAAAAAATCCACAGAATTAAAAGAATTAGACAAATCCATAAGCATAATTTGGGTATTTTACTATACCTCTCTGATTAATTAGGAGACTATTAAGATGAAGTCAAAAGAATATAAAGGATTTGAACAATGTAATTAACATGTGAGTCTAATTGACATGTATCAAACATTTCATCCAACCTGCAAAATGCAGATTTTTTTCAAGTTCTTGTGGAAATTTTTCCCAAAGTGATACATAGTGTACACATGGTGGACACTAAAATTATTTCTAGACTGTACTTTCTGACATGTTGGAATTAAGCCAGAAATCAATTCTGAAAAGACAGAAAATTTTTCAGCTGTTTGAAAATTAAACAGTAAGCTTGTAATTAGCTATTTGAGAAAAAAATATTAAACAATTTTAAACTGAACAATGAAAATATGATATAACTTAAGGAATACTGGTAATACCAAAGTTAGAGGAATGTTTGTAACCTTAAAAGCCACGTATTTGAAAGAATATAGGCTAGAAGTGGTATATATAACTTTAACCCACATTCTATTGGTCAGAAATGAGTTGTGTGATCCCACCTATACGTAGGGATGCCTGGGAAGTGTCTTACAGCACCATGCTAATGATGAAAAGGATGCATATACTAGTGAGACTAGCAGTCTGTCTTTTGCCTATTTATTTTTGGAGAGAAGAGTTTCTGTCTGTTGCCCAGGCTGGTCTCAAACTCCTGGGCTCAAACAATCTTCCCTTTTTACCTTCCAAATAGCTAGGATTTCAGATGTTTCCCTATGTCTGACTCTCAACCTTTTGTGTCGTTTTGTTATGTGTAGAAGTAGATTGGCCTATGTCTTTTGTTCCAACATTGTACCACTTTCTGCCTTATTATTCTCTAGCCATGTTAGACTATATTATTACCCATAAGGTGAGGCTTTTTCCCTCCTAGCACCTGTGTGCATTATAGTTTACTTTGCTTGAAGTGCTCCAATGTAAACATTTACATTACTGTCTACACTTCATCTTGACAATGTCAGCTTAAATTTTATCCCTAATAAAAGGCTCTAACTAAAGTAGCATTTCTGTTCTCTGTACTTTGTGATAGCATTGTGCTCTATCTCTGTCAGTATTTATTACAATTTATAATTATTTAAAAAATTTTGTTTCTTGGCTCGGCGCCTGTGGCTCAACGGGCTAAGGTGCCAGCCACATACACCTGAGCTGGCAGGTTCGAGTCCAGCCCGGGCCGCCAAACAACAATGACGGCTACAACCAAAAAATGGCCCGTGTTGTGGAAGGCGCCTGTAGTCCCAGCGACTTGGGAGGCGGAGGCAGGATACTCACTTGAGCCCAGGAATTGGAGGTTGCTGTGAGCTGTGATGCCACAGCACTCTACCCAGGATGACAGCTTGAGGCTCTGTCTCCAAAAAAAAATTTTTTTTTGTTCCTTCTGCTAGAAAGAGATGTCTGTCTTGCTCTGTTGTATCCCTGTAGCATCTGTCTGCTACTAAGGATACACTGGTCATTCAGTAAATGTGGGAATGGATGAACATTAAACAGACTGAAGTTGAAAGTGTGAATTACAACCAAAAGTACTTATGATAAATTAGTTGAGTTGGTGAAGGCTTGAGTTTTAGTGGTGGCAGTGTCAGTGGAAGAAAAAAGGAGTGTGAGGCATTTCAAAAGAAAAACCAACACAAGTTGATGTGTGACTTAAGGTGAGCATGGGTGAATGGGAAAATAATGGTTTGTAATTT
Source organism: Arctocebus calabarensis (assembly GCA_963573935.1). Classification (NCBI taxonomy): domain Eukaryota; kingdom Metazoa; phylum Chordata; class Mammalia; order Primates; family Lorisidae; genus Arctocebus; species Arctocebus calabarensis. The sequence goes on along the minus strand of CAUYON010206372.1, from coordinate 4,449 downwards.
AACAAATTGGTAAAGAGGATAGAAAAGCTGGGTTTTGGAGATACTCATGAGTTAGAATTGATGTATGTTAAATTTGAAGTGATAGCAAGACATTCAAGTAGAAATGTTGAGGAACAATAACTTGGATTAAAGAACACAATTGGAATTATGGATTTGGGAGTCAATTAACCAAAGATGAGTGGTTAACCATAGATGAGTTAATGAATTATCTAGAGGGTCTGTACTGAGAAGACCAGATGGCTGGAGGGGAAGTAAAAGAGAAGTCAGAAGAGAAACCAGAAGTCAGTGGAGGGGTGGGGAAAGAGAACGCATTTAATGTAGGGTCAAGAAAACCAGTAAAGAGTTTCAGGGAAGAGGGATGGTTAGTGTGGTTACCTATATAGTCTAGCTATTTCTTGTTATGTGCATTTGAAGGTTCTGAAATGTTACCTTCCATGAAGTACAGTAGAACTTCTATAAGTTGATCAACCAAGGAACTGTAACAGACTAGTCAACGTGAGCTTCCATTGAGTACATGCTGTGTGTTCCTCGTTTATGAAAATTAGGTCAACTTAAAGAGCTAGTCAGTGTAGGGAGGTGGTCAACTATAGAGCTTCTGCTGAGTGAAGAGTTCCAAAGGTATGTTGGGCTTTCTTTTGTGTACAAGAAAATATAGCTTAATGAGAATATGATAAAGAGTACAGCTTTGAGTTCTTTTGGAGATAGACAATTAAATGTGGGTGAAAGTGTTTTTTTTAGAGGTGTATATTGAAATTTTGCAAACAAGGTTTTGCTTCAAAATAATCCAGTGGGGAAGCAGGAGTAGGTGAGAATATGGATAGAACAAGTGGCCATGAGTGATGATTGTAGCTGGAAAATGGATTTGGGGGGTGGGGGCTGTTCTTTGGTGTGTGTTTGAAATTTTATATAATAGAAATTATAAAAGTAGGAAATCAACTTTTTCACTTACTTGTTATGACCTTGGGTGAGTTAAACTTTTTTTTTTTTTCTTTTTTTTAGTAATAGACGGGGTCTGGCTCTGAGTGTAGTGGCACAGTCATAGCTTATTGCAGCCTCAAACTCCTGGGCTCAAGGGATCCACTTGTCTCAGCCTCTTAAGGAATTGGGACTGCAGGCACAGGACACTATGCTTGGCTAATTTTTCTTTTCTTTTCTTTTTTTTGAGAGACAGGGTCTCACTGTGTTGCCCAGACTGGTCTTCAACTCTTGGCTGCAGGCATTCGTCCTGTCTCAGCCTCCCAAAGTGCTGGGATTACAGCTTTGAGTCACCGTGTGGGGCCAAAGTTTTCAAGCCTTAGTTTCTTCAGTTATAAAATAGTGAAATTAATATTCACTTTATAAAGGTTGCTGTGGTGATTAGTAATATTGTATTAAAAGTACTTAGCATACTTGTTCTGTGTATTATTTCTGAAGTGAAACACAGGAGGGAGAAGCACAGTAGAGAGAGAAAGACTTCAGGGCTTGTTTTACCAACTTCTCTTAAGACTTTATTTATTTATTTTTTTTAGAATATTACAGTGGATTAGAATTGCTAACTTAAAAACTTCCATAGCAAAAACATTAATTTGACATGTTTTTAGGAGGGATTTTCTGATCTGAATCCATACAAAGTCATACCAATACAATCGTAGTTCATCTGTGCTTCTTAGCTACGTTCTTTTTTTGAATCGTATTCCAGAAGCACTCAACACTGATGCCCTTTAAAAAGGTATTGTCCTTTAAAGTAGTTTGAGAGTAAATTTTTATTTACCATTAAAATGATGTGAGGGAAAATTTAAAATGGAAGCATATCTAAATCAAATTGTATTGACATCAATTTTTTAGGGCACTTGACTTTTCTTTTTTGGTAGTAAAATTTGGATATGGATAGTATCTGGTCATCTGTTGGTATCTAGATTACTTATAATACCTAATATAATGTAATTGATAGGTAAATTGTTCTTTTCTATGGTGTTTAGGCCCATTAATAATGACAAGGGAAGAAAATTGATGCGTAGCCACTACTGACGCTTTTTATATATATATTTTTTGTTTTTGTAGACAGAGTCTCACTTTGTTGCCCTTGGTAGAGTGTCCTAGTGTCAGAGCTCACAGCAACCTCAAACTCTTGGGCTCAAGCAAACCTCTTGCCTCAGCCTCCCGAGTAGCTGAGACTATAGTCTGCCACAATGCCCGGCTGTTTTTAGAGAGGGAGGTCTCCCTCTAGCTCAGGCTGGTCTTGAACCTGTGAGCTCAGTCAATCCACCTGCCTTGGCCTCTTAGAGTGTTAGGATTACAGGTGTGAACCACCATGCCTGGCCGTCCTTGAATATTTTTGATCCCTGATTGATTGGGTCCTTGAACATGGGACCCGTGGATATAGGGAGCTGACTATACTAAGAAATTCCAGTCCCAGTCCATAGATGTCATATGATTTTGTCTCCAGGTAAGCAAGAGAGCCATTAACATAAGAGAAGGAGGGAGTGTTCTTGTGTATCTTTTTATTCTCATCTTTTTAAAGTTTTATCTTTTTTTTTTTTCAGGGAAATTTGAATTAGCTGGGCAGAGTTTGCAACTGTCCTGCTGTTCTGTAGGACAGGTTTATGAACAGTCATTTCTTTCTTTCTTTCTTTTCTTTTCTTTTTTTTTTTTTTTTTTATTGTTTGACAGGCCCGGGCTTGATTTGAACCATCCAGCTCCAGTGTAGATGGCTGGTGCCCTAGCTGCTTGAGCAGGGCGCTGAGCCTTTTTTTTTTTTTTTTTTCCTTTTTAAGAGATGAGGTCTCACTGTGTTGCCTAGGCAGGAGTTCAGTGTGGTGGTGGCTAGTCACAGGCATGATTATTGCTTTCTACAGTCTGGCCTCAAGCAATCCTCCCACCTCAGTCCCCTGAGTAGCTGGGTTGCCTTTATGCTTGGCTTTTTTTTTTTTCCTGTCTCAACAGGAAAAAACTTAGTGGAAAAAACTAAGTTATTGTTGTCTTTCCCCTGTTAAATAGCAGTTTAAGAATAGTAGAGGATAAGATGATAAGACAGGCAGGTGAGAGAAAAGAGGTGTTTAAAAGTGAAGGAATGGAGGAGGCAAGTAGATAATTGGTGAGAAGAGCGGTTTAAAGTTTATCTTTTCATTTGCTTTAGATATCAACTTGTAGTGAGTAGTTGAAAATTGCTTTGCCAGTAGCATATAATTGGTGACTTTTTGTTATTTACTACCTGGAACAGACATTTTTTAACATAAAATTCTGATACAGCTATCACTGAATTAATATTCTGATACAATTGGTGGTGGAATTTTTAACATTAGGTAGGAGGCTAGGACAGGGGAGCACAACTTACAGCAGGCATTGTAAAAAACAGTATGTTTTACATACTATTTATCCTCACAGCCACCCTGTAGGTAGTTGTTACCAAAACACAGAGAGGTAGTAGAACAGCAAGAATTTAAATGGTAGAGTTTCTATTCTCTTGTGGTTATCTTTTATTCATCCTAGTGCTTCATTTTATAATTTCTTTTGGTGATTAGTCTAGTTGGCTTTAAAAGAAAAAGATTTTTTGAGATGTCATTCAAAAAATATTGATACCATATAGTTTGTCCCTTTAAAGTCTGCATTTCAGTGACTTTTAGTATATTCTGAGTTGTGCAACCATCACCATAATCTTATAATGTTTTATCCCAAAAAGAGACCCCTTACTTGTTAGTTGTCACCTCCAATTTCCCCGTCCCCTGTCCTAGGCAAGCACTTATCTATGTTTTATCTCCATAGATTTGCTCATTATGGGCATTTCACGTAAAGGGCATCATACAATATGTGGTCTTTTGTGTGTGTGTTAGCCCTCTTTTTTAAAATTATTTTTTATTAAATCATAACTTTGTACTTTGATGGATTTATGGAGTTCGAGGTATTGCTTCGATATACAATGTGAAATGTTTACATATACTCATTTCTTTTCTTTCTTTTTTTTTGTGGAGACAGAGTCTCACTTTATCGCCCTCAGTAGAGTGCTGTAGCATCACACAGCTCATAGCAACCTTCAACTCCTGGACTTAAGCGATTCTCTTGCCTCAGCCTCCTGAGTAGCTGGGACTACAAGTGCCTGCCACAATGCCCGGCTATTTTTCTATTTTGTAGTTCTGCCGAGGCTGGGTTTGAACCCGCCATCTTTGGTATATGGGGCCGGCACCCTACTCGATGAGCCACAGGTGCACCCTATACTCATTTCTTAATAATTTTGAAATGTACCATTGCATCATGCACATTAGGTGAGGTCCTCCCACATACCCTCCCTCCTCCCATATCCCCCCTTCCTTCCTCCTCTCTCTTCTTCCCTTCTTCTTTCTGGACTGTAGTCATGTTTTGCTATTCGTATGAGTGTGTAGGTGGTTATATATTGATTTCATAGTAGTATTGAGTACATTGGATACTTTTTTTCCCCATTCTTGAGATACTTTACTAAGAAGAATATGTTCCAGC
>CAUYON010206363.1:0-10067 GCA_963573935.1 Arctocebus calabarensis | reverse complement strand
CTCAATGGGCTAAGGCACCAGCCACGTACACCTGAGCTGGCGGGTTCGATTCCAGTCTGGGCCCGCCAAACAACAATGATGGCTGCAACCAAAAAAAAATGGCCGGGAGTTGTGGCGGGTGCCTGTAGTCCCAGCTACTTGGGAGGCAGAGGCAAGAGACTCTCTTGAGCCCAGAAATTGGAGGTTGCTGTGAGCTGTGATGTCACAGCACTCTACCCAGGGTGACAGCTTGAGGCTCTGTCTCAAAAAAAAAAAAAAAGAAAGAAAAGAAATCATTAGGCTCAGAGCCTATGGCTCAATGGGCTAAGACGCCAGCCATGTATACCTGAGCTGGCAGGTTCAAATCCAACCTGGGCCCACCAAACAACAATGATGGCTGCAACCAAAAAATAGCCGGGTGTTGTGGCAGGCGCCTATAGTCCCAGCTACTTGGGAGGCAGAGGCAGGAGACTCGCTTGAGCCCAGGAATTGGAGGTTGCTATGAGCTGTGATGCCACAGCACTCTATCCAGGGTGACAGCTTGAGGCTCTGCCTCAAAAAAAAAAAAAAAAGAAGGAATCACCAAATTTTTGGAACTAAATGATAATGAAGACACAAATTATCAAAACCTGTGGGATTGGGCAGTGCCAGTGGGTCAGTGAGGAAGGCACCTGCCCCATCTACCGAGGGTGGTGGGTTCAAACCTGGCCCCAGTTGAACTGCAACAACAACAACAACAAAAAAGCCAGACATTGAGGCAGGCACCTGTAATCCCAGCTACTTGGGAGGCTGAGGCAAGAGAATCACCTAAACCCAGGAGCTAGAGGTTGCTGTGAGCTGTGTGACTCCATGACACTCTAATGAGGGCAATAAAGTGAGACTCTGTCTCTACAAAAAAAAAAAAAAACCTGTGGGATACTACAAAGGTAGTCCTAAGAGGAAAGTTTATAGCATTGGAAGCCTTCATCAAGAAAACAGAAAGAGAGGAAGCCTACAACTTAATGGATCATCTCAAGCAACTGGAAATGGAAGAACATTGCAACCCCAAACCCAGCAGAAGAAAAGAAATAACCAAAATTAGGCAGAATTAAATGAAATTGAAAACAAAAGAATCATTCAGAAGATCAACAAAACAAAAAGTTGGTTTTTTGAAAAGATTAACAAAATTGATAAACCTTTGACCAACCTAACCAGAAATAGAAAAGTAAAATCTCTAATATCATCTATCAGAAACTATAAAGGAGAAATAACAATAGACACTTCAGAAATTCAACAAATCTTCAATGATTACTATAAAAATCTCTATCCCCAGAAAGATAAAAATCTGAAGGAAATGGACGACTACCTGGAAGCACATCACCTTCCTAGAGCCAACAAGAAAGAATTAGAAATCTTGAATAGACTTATATCAACCACTGAAATAGCATCAACAATACAAAATCTCCCAAAAAAGAAAAGTCCAGGACCAGATGGCTTTATATCCGAATTCTATCAAACCTTTCAGGAGGAACTAGTACCTATATTATACAAACTTTCCCAAAGCATAGAAAACGAACTTCCCAGTACATTCTATGAAGTAAATATCACCTTAATACCCAAGCCAGGAAAGGATCCAACAAAGAAAGAAAATTACAGACCGATATCATTTTTTTTTTTTTGAGACAGAGCCTCAAGCTATTGCCCTGGGTAGAGTGTTGTGGCATTACAGCTCACAGCAACCTGCAATTCCTGGGCTCAAGCGAGTCTCTTGCCTCTGCCTCCCAAGTAGCTGGGACTATAGGCACCTGCCACAACGCCCGACCATTTTTTGGTTGCAACCGTCATTGTTGTTTGGCAGGTCTGGAAAGGATTCGAACCCGCCAGCTCAGGTGTACATGGCTGGCGCCTTAGCCCATTGAGCCACAGACCAATATCGATGCAAAAATATTCAATAAGATCTTTAAAGTATGACAATTGTGCTTTAATAGGGATTGCATTAAATCGAATGAATATTGATGCAAAAATATTCAATAAGATCTTAGCAAACAGGATTCAATAACACATCAAAAAAATTATACACCATGATCAAGTTGGTTTTATTCCAGGGTTACCTGGTTGGTTCAACATATGCAAATCTATAAATGTAATACATCATATCAATAAAATAAAAAACAAAGACCATATGATTCTCTCAATTGATGCAGAAAAAGCCTTTGATAATGTCCAGCATCCTTTCATGATCATAATTCTTAAGAAAATAGGCATAGAAGGGACATTTCTTAAACTGATAGAGGCCATCTACAGCAAACCCACAGCCAATATCATAGTAATGGTGTAAAATTGAAAACATTTCCACTCAGATCAGGAATGAGGCAAGGATGCCCACTGTCTCCACTGCTATTCAACATAGTAATGGAAGTCTTAGCCATGACAATCAGGCAAGAGAAGGCAATCAAAGATATCCATATATGGTCAGAGGAAATCAAACTCTCACTCTTCACTGATGACATGATCCTATACCTGAAAAATCCCAGGGACTCAATTTCAAAACTCTTAGAAGTGATCGAGGAATACAGCAGCATCTCAGGACACAAAATCAGTAGTTTTTATATATACCAACAATAGTCAAGCTGAAAAAACAATCAAGGACTCTATTCCTTTTACAATAGTGCCAAAGAAGATGAAATATCTGGGAATTTACCTAACAAAGGATGTGAAAGATCTCTATAAAGAGAACTATGAAACTCTAAGAAAAAAAATAGTTGAGATGTTTACAAATGGAAAAACATACCATGATCATGGCTGGGAAGAATCTACATTGTTAAAATGTCCATACTACCCAAAGCAATCTACAGATTTAATGCAATCCCTATTAAAGCACAAGTGTCATACTTTAAAGAACTTGCAAAAATAGTACTTCATTTCATATGGAATCAGAAAAAACCTTGAATAGCAAATACATTACTCAGAAATAAGAAAAAATCAGGAGGTATCACATTACCAGACTTTAGGCTATACTATAAATCTATAGTGATTAAAACAGCATGGTACTAACACAAAAACAGAGCAGTAGATTTTAGGAACAGAACAGAGAACCAAGAGATAAACCCAGCTCCTTATCATCATTTGATCTTTGACAAGCCTATCAAAAATATTCAGTGGGGGAAAGACTTTCTATTTAATAACTGGTGCTGGGTGAACTGGCTGGCGACCTGTAGAGGACTGAAACTGGACCCCTACCTTTCACCATTAACAAAAATTGATTCTCACTGGATAAAAGATTTAAACTTAAGACATGAAACTACAAAAATACTAGAAGAGGGTGTAGGGAAAACACTTGAAGAAATTAGCCTGGGAGAATATTTTATGAGGAGGACCCCTTGGGCAACTGAAGCAATGCCAAAAATACGTTATTGGGATCTCATCAAGCTAACAAGATTTTGCACAGCCAGGAGCACAGTAAGTAAAGCAAACAGACAACCTTCAGAATGGGAGAAGATTTTTGCAGGTATGCTTCCAACAAAGGTCTGATAACTAGAATCTATAGTGAACTCAAACTAATCAATACGAAAAGAACAAATAACCCCATTTCTATGTGCGCAAGAGACTTGAACAGAAACTTCTCTGATGAAGACAGACCCATGGCCTACAAACACATGAAAAAATGCTCATCATCCTTAATCATCAGAGAAATGCAAATCAAAACCACTTTGGGATATCATCTAACTCCAGTAAGATTAGCCCACATCACAAAATCCCAAAACTACAGATGTTGGCGTGGATGTGGAGAGAAGGGAACGCTTCTACATTGCTGGTGGGAATGCAAGCTAATACGACCTTTTTGGAAAGAAGTTTGGAGAACACTCAAGGAACTATAAGTAGACCTACCATTCAATCCTGCAATTCCTCTACTAGGTAAATACCCAGATGATCAAAAATTATTTTACAACAAAGACATTTGCTCCAGAATGTTTATTCCAGCCCAATTCATAATAGCCAAGACATGGAAACAGCCCAAGTGCCCATCGACCCATGAATGGATTAATAAATTGTGGTATATGTACACTGTGGAATACTATGCAGCCATAAAAAGATGGAGATGTCACATCTTTTACGTTTATCTGGATGAATCTAGAACATATTCCTCTTAGTAAAGTATCTCAAGAATGGAAAAAAAAGTATCCAGTGAACTCAATACTACTATGAATCAATATATAACCACCTGCACACTCATACAAATGGCAAAACATAACTAAAGTCCCGAGAGTAGAAGGGAAGAAGAGTGTGGGGGTGGGGTGGGGGGAATATAGGAGGAAGGAAGTTGTCTGGTGGGACCTCACCTAATGCGCAAGATGCAATGGTACATTTCTAAACTATTAAGAGGGCAGCACCTGTGGCTCAGTGAGTAGGACGCCGGCCCTATATACCGAGGGAAGTGGGTTCAAACCTGGCCCCAGCTGAAATGCAAAACAAAAAAAATAGCCGGGCGTTGTGGTGGGCGCCTGTGGTCCCAGCTACTTGGGAGGCTGAGGCAAGAGAATTACCTAAGCCGAGGAACTGGAGGTTGCTGTGAGCTGTGTGACACCACGGCACTCTACTGAGGGCGATAAAGTGAAACTGTTTCTACAAAAAAAAAAAAACTATTAAGAAATGACTATAATTGTGATGGATGTGTTACTTAGTTCAATGTAAACATTTCACATTATCGAAACAGTACCCTGCATAAATGCATCAATGTACAAAGTTGTGATTTAATAAAAAATAATTTTAAAAAATAAAATTAAATTATGAAAAGAAAGAAACAATGTCCACACTGCTTTCTCAGTAGTCTGCAAGGATGGACAATTAAGTTCACAAACTCATCCTACAAAAAGTGCTTTGAAGGGTGGACTAGGCTTTGGTGTCAGTGCACAGCTTCCCACGGGGAGTCCCTTGAAGGTGACAGTAATGATATTCAGCAATGAGGTATGTAGCACTTTTTCTAGGATTAATTCGTGAACTTGCTTGTCTAACCTCATGTGATAAAGTGTCTTTGGCATTTATTGCAGAAGTCTGAATTATGAAGACATTCTCCTTGAAAGCTGGAGAAAGAGTTCAGTTAGAGTGGGTGGGTGTATGTGGCCAGCGCCCTACCCACTGAGCTATGGGTGCTGCCAAGACTTTGTTAAAATGCACTTGTGACAAAGTCTCAATCTGTCTCTCAGGCTAAAGTGCTGTGGTGTCAGTATAGCTTACAGCAACCTCAATCTCCTGGGCTCAAGTGATCCTCTTGTCTCAGCCTCCTGAGTCGCTCAGACTACAGATGTATACCACTACACCTGGCTAATTTTTCTGTTTTTTGTAAAAACAGTATCTCAGGGCAGCGCCTGTGGCTCAGCCAGTAAGGTACCAGCCCCATATACCAAAGGTGGCGGGTTCAAACCCAGTCTCAGCCGAACTGCAAAACAGAAAAATGGCCAGGTGTTGTGGTGGACGCCTGTAGTCCCAGCTACTCGGGAGGCTAAGGCAAGAGGATTGCCTAAGCCCAGGAGTTGGAGGTTGCTATGAGCTATGTGATGCCACAGCACTCTACCCAGGGCCATAAAGTGAGACTGCTTCAAAAAAAAAAACAGCATCTCAATCTTGCTCAGGTCAAACTTGGTCTTGAACTCCTAACCTCAAGTGATTATCCTGCCTCAACCTTCCAGAGTGCCAAGCCTACAGGCATGAGTCATTTTACCCAGGTGTAAAATGTTCTGTTTCTTTTTTTTTGTTTTTGAGACAGAGCCTCAAGCTTTCACCCTGGATAGAATGCCATGGCATCACAGCTCACAGCAACCTCCAATTCCTGGGCTCAAGTGAATCTCCTGCCTCCATCTCCCAAGTAGCTGGGACCACAGGTGCCCGCCACAGTGCCTGACCATTTTTTGGTTGCAGCCATCATTGTTGTTTGGCAGGCCCGGGCTGGATTTGAACCTGCCAGCTCAGGTGTACGTAGCTGGCGCCTTAGCCCGCTGAGCTACAGGAGCCGAGCCCTGAAATGTTCTGATTTGTGCATTTAGCTCTGAATCTTTCATTCATTAAGTTATTGAAAGAACCAATTGTGTTATTACTTTGAGGGGGAATTCCCCAGAATGGTGTATTCTAAGAATAGGGATGGTTATGCCCGTAGTTCAGTGGTTAGGGCACCAGTCACATACACCAAGGCTGGCTGGTTCGAACCTGGCCCAGGCCAGCTAAAGCAACAATGACGACTGCAACAAAAAAATAGCCGGGTGTTATGGTAGGCACCTGTAGACTCAGCTACTTGAGAAGCTGAGACAAGAGAATCGCTAAGAGTTTGAGTTTGCTGTGAACTGTGATACTATGGCACTCAATTGAAGGTAACATAGTGAGACTCTGTCTTAAAAAAAAAAAAAAAAAAGAATAGGGTGATTCAAGGAATGTACCACACCTGCCTCCAGGTTGTTTGTCCTCTGGGTCTTTTTTCCTACATCTTCCTCCCATCTGTGTGATGATTTTAAAACATATCCACAAACTCCCTTTCCTTCAGAATGAGTCTGACTGACATTTAATTCTCTCCCTCTAAAAGCACGCTAGACTAGCTCGGCACCTGTGGCTCAAGCGCGCCAGCCACATGCACCTGAGCTGGTGGGTTTAAATCCAGCCCGGCCCGCCAAACAACAATGACGGCTGCAACCAAACAATAGCCTGGCGTTGTGGCGGACGCCTGTAGTCCCAGTTACTTGGGAGGTGGAGGCAGGAGACTCGCTTGAGCCCAGGAATTGGAGGTTGCTATGAGCTGTGATGCCACAGCACTAACCAAAAATAAATAAATAAATAAAGCAGGATAGACTTAGCAACTCTTCTAGCAAATATAACGTCCTGAAAATGACACTGTATGACTTCTGAGACTGTGTGGTAAGAGGTGAGGTGACATAGCTGCCACGTGGTTTCCTCAGGATGCTCACTCCTGGAACCCAGCCACCATGCTCTGAGGATGCTCAAGCCACACAACGGTGTTCCGGGCAGCAGTCCCAGTTGAAGTCCTTCAAAATGACTAACTCTGGCCTCCAGCTGCCTTGTGCCACATGAAAAACCATGAGAACTGCCTAGTGTAGCCCACTCTTAGAACCATGACAATTAGTAATGATAGACTATTGTTTATGTCACTATACTTGAGGTTATTTGCTAAACCAAAATAGGTACCTGGAGCAATCCAGAACACTTTGTTCTTCAACAACGCTACCTAAAATATCTCTGCCTGCACTTTATGACAACCTAGCCTCACCTGTGAAGTGTCTCTCAGCATCCTTCTTCCTTGCCCAGCCTGGTGCAACCCATCCACCCCCAGGCCTCTGGATTCCTGACCACACAGCCTGACTTAACACATTCTGGACTCTTGAGAACAGTGAATGGTTGTTTACAGGTATAGCTCCAGCATCTAGCACATAGCCAGAACATAGTCCTAAGAATGTAAATAAAATGTGGTTGAATGAACAAAGCAATCACAGACACACAGACATATCTCCCAATACCTCAGGCTGTGGCAAATGATATAAAGCTATCTAGTCCCTTCAGGGGAAAGAAAAACACATTGAGACTGTTTCTTAGAAACCAAACCATGGCATATTTTTCCAATGAACAGGCAGTTCCCCGCAGAGGAAACAGTGATCATAAACAAACTCTTGGGCGAACAGTGCAATTTGGCTAGCAAATACAGACACACAATTAATGCCGCATGAACGGTTCCAGTTACAACTGCAGCACCACGATGACCCCAAAACGTTCAGGCTTAAAACGGTCATCATTTCCTTCTACCTCACATATTCTGCGCATCAGGAGTTTGGGCAGGGCCCCTCTGGGAAGGCAGCCGTTTGCAAGCCAAGGAGAGAGGCCTCAAAAGAAACCAGTCCTACCCATATCTTGCCCTTGGACATTCAGTCTCAAGAACTGTGAGAAAATAATTTTGTGGTTACACCCCGCCCCCAGCCTGTGGTGTTTTGCTGTTGCAACCTGAGCTAACTAATACATTCGCTCCCCACCTCCCCCAGCTTCTCCACTTATATGGCAGATCCTCAAGTTAGAAAGTCTCTTTTGTTTATCTTTCTTCATGCTGTATCCCAGCTCCTGAAACAATGTGGACACACACAATAGTCACACTAGTGTCTCAGTAAATATTTATGGACTAAATGACTCCGCCTCATCTTTGGCATTGCTATCTTGGGGTCTGTTATTTTTGTCTCCATTTATCTAAATGTTTAGCATATTTTTCTATTAAAGAAATTCAGGGCAACCTAGGATGAAAGCCCCCCACACTGTGGGGTCTGGTGTGTCCCTAACTGTCCCTTAGCCTCTCTGGTCCTCGCAGGTGGTCCGGCCGTGGCTCTGCGTGAGGGGCAGCGTTTAGGCAGCGCTGGAGCTAAGGACACCGTGTGGTGTGTGCCTGACGGGCCTGGAGTCTAGTGCAGGGAGGGGTAGTGAGAGAACAGGCATCCATATGACAGAGGGGCTGGGGCGGGGACAGTCACCTAATGTGGAGCACAGTCATCAAATTGCATCCCCTACAGTGCCCCCCCAATTGGATCCCTGGAAGCCACAGGGGGAAAAATTAGAATGAAAGAAAAGAAAGTAGCAGAGAGCCCTAAATGTACCACAGCTGGAGAATGTTAGGCAGGGTGATGCCGTGGTTAGAATATGCTCCCTGGGATGATTTTTCAGCTCCTTCTACAATTTCATTTCATTATTTATTTATTTTTTTTTTTTTTGAGACAGAGTCTCACTTTGTTGCCCTTGGTAGAATGCCGCGGTGTCATAGCTCACTCCATCGCCCTAGATAGAGTGCCTTGGCATCATAGCTCACAGCAACCTCAAACTCTTGGGCTCGAGTGATTCTCTTGCCTCAGCCTCCCAAGTAGCTAGGACTATAGGTGCCCGCCACAACGCCCAGCTGTTTTTAGAGGCAGGGTCTGGCTCTGTCTCAAGCTGTTCTCAAACTTGTGAGCTTAGGCTATCCACCTGCCTTGGCCTCCGTGAGTGCTAGGATTACAGGTGTGAGCTACCGCACCTGGCCCCACAATTTTTTTTTTTTCAGACAGAGCCTCAAGCTGTCACCCTGGATAGAGTGTTGTGGCATCACAGCTCACAGCAACCTCCAATTCCTGGGCTCAAGTGAGTCTCTTGCCTCCATCTCCCAAGGCACCCACCACAATGCCCAGCTATTTTTTGGTTGCAGCCGTCACTGTTATTTGGCAGGCCAGGCTTGATTTGAACCCACCAGCTCAGGTGTAAGTGGCTGGCGCCTTAGCCCATTGAGCCACAGGTGCTGAGCCCCCACAATTTTTTTTTGAAACATAAACATCCTAAGACTAAGGTGAGGTGGCTCATGTCTGTAACCCTAGCACTCTGGGAGGCTGAGGTGGGAGGATTGCTTGAGCTCAGGAGTTTGAGACCAGCCTGAGCAAGAACGAGATCCTATCTCTACTAAAAATAGGAAAATTAGCTGGGCATTGTGATGGGCTCCTGTTGTCCCAGTTACTTGGGAGGTTGAGGCAGGAGGATTGCTTGAACCCAGGAGTTTGATGCTGTGATCGAGACTGAGGCCACAGCACTCTGGCTTGGGCAACAGAATGAGACTGTATCAAAAAACAAACAAACAAAACAAATCAATGAAGCACAAACACCCTAAATAAATAAGTTATATAGTAGGTTAGATTGGAAATTGATGTATGCTATGGAAAAAAAAAAAAATAGAGCAAGCTTCCAGGGACTCAGAGTGTGTGGTATTGCTGACCTACAGCTTTGGCCCATTTCCCTGGTGTAAATACTCACACCAACATTGATGGCTACCACCAAGGAGACATAGGAACAGGGAAGAAATACTCAGGGGTACACCAGATACGATAAACGTAAATAATCCAGAAAGTATACACAATAGTAATATGTAGCAGGAATAATTAGGAGGTGGTAAGTTTTTGAGCACTTATAACCTTTGTTTTTTTTTTTTTTTTGTAGAGACAGAGTCTCACTTTATCGCCCTGGGTAGAGTGCCGTGGCGTCACACTGCTCACAGCAACCTCCAGCTCTTGGGCTTAAGCGATTCTCTTGCCTCAGCCTCCCTAGTAGCTGGG
>CAUYON010206361.1:0-82814 GCA_963573935.1 Arctocebus calabarensis | reverse complement strand
CTTTAAATTGCTAACTTGGGCTAAACAGAAGCTTTCCCAGGAAAGCGCTAGTGGCTGGGATCACTCCTTAAGTGGCTATCCACTTACCCAGTGTGCCAAAACCGGTCTCACCCTATACCCCTGAGGGCTAAGGCTGCAAGGCGTCTCAGTCCCGCCTTTAGGCTGCTCAGTCACTAGATTGCCCCCCCCCCATGCTTGTTCTGAGACACTGAGGGTGGAGCTTGCTGGGGCAGTTCTCCTGTGATGGCTTCACACAGCCCACAACCAAACACTGGTAGCTCCGTCTGGCTCGGTGGCTCAGTCTGGGGCTCCAGACAACACTCAAAGACCTCCGCACTCTTGCCCCAGTTCTCTCAAGGCAGTTCAACCGAGTGCCAAGTCCAAAAGGAACCCAAAGAGCTCACAGGTAAGGCCTTTCCAGTTTGCAATCTCATTGCTGCTGCAGCCACAGCTGCCGGCAGGATTAGACTGAACGAACACACGCAACCACTTGCCAGATCTCCACTGCTTTTGCCTTCCTCAGGGGTTCGAGAAGTCTCATGCTATCTCCCTGTGTCCCCAAAGGGATGTTTCTGGGCAGATCTCGCCAGCCAGAGATGCCTGAAGTCTTCTCTCCCCAGTCTCACCGTGCCCAGTTGCAAGGAAGCTGTTACTCGGCCGCCATCTTAAAGCCACTCCGAGAATGAGTTCCTTGGGATGTTTTCCCACCTGAAAATGAGAGGGGGGCAGGACATTTACTGTGCTGAGTTTCTACTAGTGTCAGACAGCAGTGAGGTATTTAATGCAAATCATTTCTTTAATCCTCACAAAGATCCTCAAAGGTAAGAATTTGAAGCCATATAACATAGAGAAGGAAAATGAGACTTAAAGAAGTTAAATATTTGCCCAGGGCCACATAGCTAGTCAGGGACACCCATAGAATTCAACCTCAGGCTTGACTCCCAAGTCAGTCTGTTTTTCTTCCCTGTGCTTCCTGAACAATGATGTAACTTCATAAAACATGAATCATTACATCGGCTGTTTGACAAGTGGCTGCATCATACCTGGGCCTCAGTATATTATGATAAGACTCTTCTATGGAGCAGTTAAAGGCTCCAGCACCCAGCTTCAAGTCTTAGAGAAGGAGATTTCCTTGGTGATGGTAGCTTATGTGCATGCTTTCTGCTTGTATGTCACCTCACCTGGGTCCCCTGGGACTCCCAGAGTAGCAACCTTCCCAGTGCTGTCACGGGCTGATAGATGTGAGGGGGGAGGCATTGGTGGTCTGCTATCAGTTTGTTGATTTCAGAGCCAGTGTGCCTGAAGTCATCCGCTCTGGCAGATATTGGACAAAAACTCATCTGGGAATAATCCGCTTTATCAAATTTAAAAAGTAGGTGAAAGTTTTCATATCATAGAACTATGGACCATATGGGATACCTCTACTATTCTTGTTAGTTTATTCTGGGGGAAATATTTCTTATGTAACATTTTGTTTACATAAGCAGCACTTTGCAGTAAGGAAACAAGGTTTGGGTTCTAGAGAAGGCAGTGAAAAGTGCTAACCGTGAGCAAATAAATTCAGCACCTGGCACAGTGCTCAGCATAGGCTAGAGACACAATTAACAATTGTTAAATGAATGCAACTGGAACTACTGGACTTTTTTTTTTTTTTTTTTTGATACAGAACCTAAAACTGTCACCCTGGGTAGAGTGCCACGGCATCACAGCTCACAGCAACCTCCAATTCCTGGGCTCAAGTGAGTCTCTTGCCTCTGCCTCCCAAGTAGCTGGGACTACAGGTGCCCGCCACAAGGCCCGGCCATTTTTTGGTTGCCGCCGTCATTGTTGTTTGGCGGGTCTAGGCTGGATTCGAACCCGCCAGCTCAGGTGTATGTGGCTGGCGCCTTAGCCCATTGAGCCACAGGTGCCAAGCTGGAACTACTGAGCTTAAGTTTCTGTCCTCTTCTGCTGTCCAAAGAACAGAGCAGCTCAAGCCTCCGCTCCCATTAGTGTGCTCTGGCTGAGGAAGAGAGGGTTCAGTCTTTTCAGATCAGTTGGTGAACCTAAGGCCAGGCCATCATCATTTCAGAGAGTGAAATACGTTTTTTTCTAGGTGGGATATCATTTTATTTGGGGTGCTAAGAGGAGATTTAGTGGTGACAGTAGTAATGATAATATCTAATACTTAACAGTGTTCACTACAGACCATGGTAGACTTAGACTGTTATATATTCAAATTTATATAATCCTTGCACCACCATTTTACATCGTTATTTTACTAGCCAGGAAGCTGCCTATGGTCACCTAGTGGTAATTCTGAGACAAATGTGGAGGCCACAGTGCAGCCACTTCCCTCTCCCTTGTGGTATTTGTAAGTGGTAGTGGCATTTAAAAAAGTCATCTATTTATTTTATTTGTTAGAAGAAAAATGTCAACAAATGGCACTATTTTCCATGAATTCCTGGAGTAATTTCTGGAAATTCTGCTTTCCTTTTACTAGTATTTAAAACTCCAGTCTTTATAAATGCAAGTTCCCTAAGAAGGACCAGTTCATAGAGAGATATGATATGCCCATTTGGGAATTGGATTGACTTTGGTCATAAGAGGGTCTATTCTGTGACCTTGAAAAAGTGGGAGGTGGTATTATTTGTTGTGTTATATTTTAAAATTCAATTTTGCTTTTTTGAGTCATTGGAGGATCGGGATTAAGGAACTGTGAGCTCTTTTCTCTAATGAGTTGCAGCATCATTAACAAGCAAAGCATTAACTTCTAATTTTGACACGTTTGAAGTTGTGTTGGACTGAATTTTCAGGCCACATAGCTATTTTTAAACAAATATTTTGTAGGGTTCATATTTGCATTGAGGAAGGGTACTAACTAAAACAATGTGGAAATTGTTGGCCAGATTCCAGCCACAGTCTCTAACCTTTTTTGGGTAATAGGATTTTTCATTTGTGCAGAACTAAATAATGTGACAGCTGTGAGGCCTTAACTGAGGAAATGCCTATTTTTTTGTCTGTTGGAACAATTTCCATGATAGGAAATGTGGAAAGCATGCCATTGATTTTTAAGGACAGGTTTATAAAACATTGGTTATAAGAAAGATCAGCTTAAATTTCATGGTTGTTATCAAAATTTGACATGGCTTAAACTTTTCTCCATGTCTATCTCTGACAAATTTTATAATTTAAAGGGACTGAAGAGGAAAAAGAAAACTGCTTATCTCTCTTTCTCTCTTTTTTTTTTCCTGAGACAAAGTGTCACTCTGTTGCTCTATGTAGAGTACTAGGTTGTCACAGCTCACAGCAACCTCAAACTCTCAGCCTCATGTGAGCCTCTTGCCTCAACCTCCCAAGTAGCTGTGGCTATAGAGGCCCGGCTAGTTTTTCTATTTTTGTAGAGACAGAGTCTCTCTCTTGCTCAGGCTGGTCTTGAACTCCTGAACTCAGATGATCTACCCATTTCGGCCTCCCAGATTTCTAGGATTACAGTGTGAGCCACTGTGCCCAGCCTAACTGCTCTTTATATCTTTAAAATACAAAATTTTATAATAACAGTTATCAAACTTCTTCCTTGTGGGTATGTATTTTGGAGAAAAGGAGATGTAAAAAGCTCTGTAATGAAGAATCTTCAGGAAGAAATCATTTATTAATTACTTGATTTCCCTTACAAAATAATTTTTACTTTTAAATTTGTTTTTCCCAAAGGGTTCTTGTTTGAAGAAGAAAAATTCCCATTTGGAGATGGTTTGCATTAAATGACCTAGAAAATTAAGTGTCAGATTGAGAGAGGGAGAAGAACATCCCCAATTTAGAACACAGAAAGGAAAAGTGACATCTGGTTCTCAATTGCCTCCACAACCCTGTCAGATAGTCTATTTTGAACTACCCCAGAAGAGTGGGTTTGAGATAAGTCTGTTGGTAGAGCCCAGGGTCACCCCTAATTTGAAAATGACCCCCCACTGGAGGCTGGGCTGGTATTGTGGGTTCCTGGGGACTTATGTCCTACTCAATGATCCAGAGTGTAGCCACTCACAGAGCGACAAGCTTCCCTGGAGCAGGCTGTACTCCTCTTCTAACCTTCTTTCTCTCACTCTTACTGGGGACATTCCCAAATTTGGCACATAACAATAATCTGTCCTATAGAATTCATCAGTTATATACTGTATGTAAATTTGATCTTCTCAGATACATTGTCAGCACATTAAGTTATTAATCCCTTTCTCTTGCAGCTTTTATATTTCTTTAGCAGCTGGTAGGATTCCCAGGGAATAAAGTTAGAAGTTATGTGTCTTTCTCAGTTACAAGAAATCAAGAAAACAGCTATTTGCTGCATGCGTTCTTCCTTGTGAGCTCAAGGTTTAGACATATGACCCCACATAAGTTACTCCCAACATATTGTTAATTATATGGCTCCATCTGGGACTGTGACTTAGGTTAGAGGAGGAGAATTCGAGTGAGCAGGCATAAGAGTCTTCCAGAATGTATTTAAAGAGCTATTGCAGGCGTATTGGGAAACAGCTGTTTGCTGTGTCCACAATGGACAGTGCAAAAGGGAACAGATGGCAGATTAGATGGTAATAACTTATATAAAGCACTGGTTGACCTTTAGAATGGAAAACATGTTTAGAAGTCGCCTATCACAGTCCTCATTTTGTGAACGAGAAATCTAAAGCAGAGGCAGGCTGACCATAAGTCCAGGCTCACAAAGCTGGAAAGCAGCGTAGCCAAGTACTCTGTCTTCAGAGGAGCAGTCTGATGTTTCCTGAAACCCTCTAGTCTTAGTCACTACAGAGGTTGTGCTCTGCCCAGCGAAACTCTTTCTTCCTGGAATTTTTTTTAAAGTTGGAAGTCTAGATAAGCGATTTTCAACCAGTGTGCTGCAAAAAAATGTAAAGATGATTAATTATTTTCAAAAGGAGTTTAAAGCATAGTGAATGTATTCTTTTTTTTACTCTTTTTTTTGATCAACATAACTTAACATAAATTTTAATTTAATCAACATAATTCTGTGCCACAGAAATTTATAGGTTCAAGTGTGCCGTGAGATACAAGCGGTTGAAAAACACTAATCTAGATGAGTCTCTAGATGAAGTCTAGAGGTGCAAGTAAAGTGGAATATTTTTCTGGAAGTTGCTGTGAACCAGAATATATATTGAGAATTCTTTTTTTGGGAAGATACATGTTTGTTCACATGAACATTCCTTCTGCCACTCTTCATCTCTTCACACTAATGTGGTTTCCACGTCCTTTGGTTCTCTCTTCTGTAAAATTGTGATCAGAGGGAAGCTGCCATCACCACAGGGCACATCCCAGTTACCCTAAATAGACAAGCAAAAATCCTTAAACTTGTTTTTTATGTCTAACATGCAAGAGCCCAGGGATGACAGGAAACTGTTGGAAGGCTATCCTTGAAATGCAGATGAACTTAGAATGATACTTACTGAATAATGTTGAACAAATGAATCATGGTTCTTCTCCCCACTTCTCCCCCTTATAATCAGAGAGCTGGAAGGGAACCTAAATACAAATTTAGCTCAACCTCTTTCTTTAGGGGGTTGATGCAAGTGAAGTCTACAAGTGTTAAGGGACTGCTAAAAGTCATACAGCTAGTCAGGGGCTGTGCTGTGGCTAGGTCATTTCATTCTGTTTCTTGATACTACATTAGGTTGAGCCAAGTGAAATTGCCCAAGTAAACAGAATACTTGTATAAAGGTTGAGCATCCCTACTTCCAAATGCTTCAAAGTTGAAACTTTTGAGCCCTGACATGACAGACACCTTTGTTTTCTGATGGCTCAATGTACAAACTTTGTTTTATGCACAAAATTATTAAAAAATTATATTAAATTACCTTGGGTGGTACATAGAAAGCATATATAAAACATAAATGAATTTCATATTGAGATTTGAGTCCCATCCCCCAAATAGCTCATTATATATATATGATATATCCTATTCCAAAATTTGAAAAAATTCCAAATTTAAAACACTGCTGATCCCAAGCATTTCAGATAAGGGTTACTTAACCTGTATTAGAAATTTTGTAATAAGCTTGGTGCCTGTAGCTCAGTGGCTAGGGTGCCAGCCACATACACTGGAGCTGGTGAGTTGGAACCCAGGCTGGACCTGCCAAACAACAATGACGACTACAACAAAAACAAATAGCCAGGTACTGTGATGGGAGGCTGAGGTGAGTGAATTGCTTAAGCCCAAGAGTTTGAGGTTTCTGGAGCTGTGACATCACAGCACTCTACTAGGCGACATAGTGAGACTCTGTCCCCTCCCCAACAGAAAAGAAATTTTGTAATAGTTCAATCTACTGTGTTTTGAAGGATATATGTACTATATACATTCTTAATTCAGTAATTGCAATAATAACCTTAGCCTTCTCTCTCGACCAAACAGGTTTATAAGGGTGGGACATAGAACATCAGTTCTGAATGAATTGATCCTGGGTTTACATCCCTTAGTCTTTCTAAGTTGAAATTTCCTTATCTATAAAATAGGAATAATATTATATGCATCAGTCATAAAATTATTGTAAAGATTAAATGAGATGGTTCTTGGAAACGTGTTAGCATAGTGCCTGGCACATAGTAAGTGCTTAATAAATATATGCTATTGTTATATTAATAAAAGAGTAAAATTTATTAAGCTTTAAAAAATGTGAAATGTATAATTCTACTAAGCACATTCATCATCTTTTGTTTTTTTTCTTTTTTTGCAGTTTTGGCCAGGGCTGGGCTTGAACCTGCCACTCCTGGTATATGGGGCTAGCGCCCCACTCTTTGAGCCACAGGCGCTGCCCAGCACATGCATCTTCTTGAGATTTGCAGAATATGCCTTTATTGTCGAACATGAACAGATCTTCTTTCTACTTCATATTCTGCTTATTATAGGGAATATGCTTGGAATGACATTCTATTTTTGAGACCTTTGATTTGACACATGTGGTGCTGTGTGGCATGTAAGATCATTATGGTAGAAGTAAAGCAAACAAATGTGAGTATGTAGAATTAGACCACCCATTCCATAAAGGGAGGGGACCTTCCTTGTCTCTCTCATGGAGAATCCTCCTTAGTTTTAAACAGAGACCAGATGTATAGTTAGGGCTCAAAATGCAATTGATTGACCAACTGACTGAGATAAGTATATTCTTTGAAAACCAGACTCTGAAACCACATCCAGTTGTGTTTATCCTGCCTCATGGGTCAGCAAATATCTCCACCTGGGCTCAGAGACACCCATGTGTAAAGTATTTCTCAGAGAACTACTCAAGACCCAGTGACACATCAAGAGCAAATATATTTTGAGACAGCTGCACACTTGGAAGGAAAGTAACTACTCTTGGGTAAGATGGACTGAGGCATTCCCCGCCTTGAGAAGGAAGAAGTAGATCTATCCTGAAAACAAATAGCTTCCATAGCAGAGAAATGAACAGAGGCCGGTCCCCTTCCTTTCAGTTTCTCCAGGCCACCATTCTTAGAGGTCAGTAGGCTTTTCAGGTGTCTTCTTCTAGTGTCTGTGCTGCCTGTGGGCAGCCATCAGGGAGGAGAGCAAGCCCCAGGAGAGCATCTTCTGCAGTAACTGAGGGGAGAGGGACTTGCATGCACTGTCCTAACAGCCTCCTTCCTGTAAAGCCCCATACTAGTTGCCACTTGACCTACCTCTTCCCAGTTATTCCATCCTCTGTCTACTTGCTCATTGCTTTGCCATTGTAAATGTAAGCAAACTTTGATCTTTAGAGGAGGCAACTATGTGAATAAGACACAGGTTATTTGTTGAAAAGACATAAACTTATGAAGAATTCACAGCTGTTTTGTGCTATGAAGTGAGCATTCGTGCCTGGAAGTATCTATGGAAGGTGCACATGTTTATCGAACATCTAGTAAGGTTGGCATCAAGGGAGGCCTTTTATGAACAGCATGTGTGTTCACAGAGCAATCTTGCAAAAATATTATCCCCCATTTTACAAATGGGAAACTGTGGTTCAGAGAAAATAGTTGGCAAAAGAACACACAACAAGTAATTATAGAAGCTTTCTAAAGCTATGTATTCACTTGCTGCCACAGCAGGCTCGGGTGGAGATCTGATCATTGACTTCTCTGTAGGTCTGTGAGGCAGGTAGGCACAGCTATCACTGACCTATTGAAGTTGAAGATACTGGAGTAAAAGTATGAATTTCCAGTTTATCTGGTTCTTCTACTACGAGTAGGAAATTCATACAGTCATTCATTGACTTACCTACTGAAAACACTTTTATTCAGTCTCTTAAGTTCAACATTTGTACCCGGAGAGGGTATCAAAGAGGCCTAGGGCTTAGGCCCTAGTGGTCTTAGAAGGTTTTATCCTAGAAAAGGAGATAAGAGTCTTACATGCAATAGAAGCTTAGCTCCATAGGTAACCATCTTCCTATGCTGACCATCTCCTTAAGTTGGCCTAACTTTCATAGATCAGACCTACACCACATGTGTTAGTATCAGTACAGTGGGCCTAGTTCCTTATGTTGACCACCTCTGTATGTTGATGGGTTGGTTACAGTCCCTTGGGTGTTCAACTTACACAGCTTCTACTGTATTTGTTCTTAATATAAAAGCAAGAGTTAGATCGCTTGAAAAGCAATTGGTGCATAGGAAGGTTAGAGGTGGGAGAGCTCTACGGAGGTGGTTAAGAAAGGTTTTATGTGTTAATCATCCCTCCCACACACCTGCCATGCACACATTGTTAAATTGGTAGTGCTGGTGGTGACAGAATAGAGGTTGCTTCTGGATTTTTTTGATGTTTTTACTTAGAGATAATTGTAGATTCACATGAGGTTGTAAGAAATACAGAGATCTACGTATCCTTTCCCAGGTTCACCTAGTGGTAACATCTTACATAACTATAGTATAATATCACAAACAGGATATTAACATGGACACAATCCAGATTTCTCCAGTTTTATGCGTACTATTTTGTGTTTGTGCACA
The DNA here is from genome assembly GCA_963573935.1 of Arctocebus calabarensis. Lineage (NCBI taxonomy): Eukaryota > Metazoa > Chordata > Mammalia > Primates > Lorisidae > Arctocebus > Arctocebus calabarensis. The sequence goes on along the minus strand of CAUYON010206361.1, from coordinate 73,862 downwards.
CAGCCTGTGTGTATTAAGTTTCATACGGTTTATCACATGTACCAGTTTCATCACCACAAGATTCCTTCCTGTTATTCTTTTATAACCACACCCACCTCTCTCCTGCCTCTCCTATGCTAACTCCTAACCCCTAACCCCTGACCCCTGGCAACCACTAATAAGTTCTTCATTTCTATCATTTTGCTGTTTCAAGAATGTCATGTAAATGGTACCATGCCAGTATGTAATCTTTGAGGATTGGCTTTTTTACATTTAGCACAATTCCCTTGACATTCATCCAAGTTGTGTATATCAGTATTTATTCCTTTTTATTGCTTAATTAAAAAAGAGCTTGGGTGGCACCCGTGGCTCATCGAGTAGGGCGCCGGCCCCACATACCGAAGGTGGCGGGTTCAAACCCGGCTTTGGCCGAACCTCAAAACAGAAAAATAGCCGGGTGTTGTGGTGGGCGCCTGTAGTCCCCGCTACTCCAGAAGCTGAGGCGAGAGAATCGCCTAAGTCCAGGAGTTAGAGGTTGCTGTGAACTGTGTGACGCCACGGCACTCTACTGAGGGTGATAAAGTGAGACTCTTGTCTCTACAAAAAAAAAAAAAAAAGAGAGCTTTTTTAACCATTCACTTGTTTGGGGATTATTTCTAATTTCGGGGTGTTACAAATAAAGCTGGTATGAAAAAGATTTTTAATTAGCATTTATGGAACATAGTCAGCTCTAACTTTAGGCCAAATGTGAAATAGGAGTCACTGTAACGCATTCCTTGGGCATATTTCATTCTTTTATTTAATACTCATTCAATGAGTATTTTTAAATCTAGACATTATGCTACTTACATTCTATGGAAAAACAGATGCATGAAAATCACCTTTGTTGACTTGGGTTAAAGTGGCCTAACTAAAGTGGCTCGTAACAGCTGTCCATATGTAGCTTCTTTGGAGAAGAATTCTAAGTCTAGGTAGGCCGTGGGCCTCATTTAATCTCCTGTAGACATTGCTTGATCTCAAGAATTAAAATTTGGGAGATTTACCCTTCTTAATTCTCTGGACGAATTTGCAATTTCTGTCAATTTTCATGATGATTAAAAAATTTAAAAATTAGTCATTTGAAACAGAAATGGAAGAAGTTTCTGCAAAAATTGTTTTAAGATCTGTTTTTCTTATAAGGATTTTTACTTTTAGGAAATTTACAAACATTTGCCAGATAATGATTAAGGGAAAAGGCAAGATCCCACTTTGCCTTTTGTTTTTCATCTCTGCAAGGGGTTCATCTCTGGCTGCCCTTGAACAAGCTGTATTGTTTGTTTGAGCCCATCCATAAATCCTGTCCTATCTACTTTGTTTAGAATTACAAAACCTTTATCCCCAGGTGAGACTGAATTCCAGAGAGTAGACCTCATTGATGTTTTGCCTTCTAGCTTTTAGGGAGAGATTAGTCTGGTCCTTTCCATTTCAGCATCCATACTGGGTTTCTCTAGGCTTCAATTGCCCTTTTCTCTCCTTCCACTTCTGCCCTCCTTGAAGCCTCTTCCCATTGGTTTAAATGAGAAGTAGTAACCAAATACCACAAATGCTGATGTGTTACTGCAGGCGGCCACCTGCTGTGCTGTGAGTAACTAGCGATTCCCGGGACTGAAAGAACTAGTTTATAAACCTGGATGCTAGCAACATTTTAAAAATTCTCTTATGAGCTCTCTAAAATTATGGAAAGAAATTAAAAACTAAGATTCAAGATTTTTTTTTGTATAATTCTTTGTGTGTGTGTGAGTGTTAAAGGCTTACAATTTTCTATGGTTTTAATAGGCGTGGATTTAATAAAATGAACGTGTGATATGTTTAAACCCTATGCTGATATCATTTATTTCCTTTGTATTTCAGCCTAAATAGAAAGAACTTGAGCTGGAGATCAGAAAGTGAGCCAAGCCAGAGAGTACATGGGGGTCAGAGAGAAAGTGGCAAGAAGAGCAAAAGATCAGGCCATCTGGAGGATGACTCTGGGCTTTGCGATACATCTGCCCAGAAGGCAGCAAGGTGTGGCTGCCTGGGGTGTAGACTCTGGAACCGCCCTGCCTGGCTGGATGTAGGAGCAGCTCACTAAGTAATTAGTGGTTATTTGGCCTCTCTAAGCGTATTCCCTTATTTAGATTCTTAGCCTTATCATGTCGTTGTGAGAAATTCAGTTAATGTATGTAAGATGTTTAGTGAGTGCTTGGCATATTCTCACTGCTATGTAAGCCTTTGATGGTCTTACTATTAGTAACTAACTTTAACTAATTTTGTCTAGTTTGCTATTATCATCAAGAATAAAAATGTGAGGATGTAGGGAGAACCAAAGTGTGTGTTTCCTATTCTCTGCTCTCCACAACACAAGATGCTTCTGTGACTGCTGACGTGTGAGGGCTTCACCACCTGACCAAGCAAGCAATCAATTCTGCAGCGAACCCCAGCTTAGTGTCCTCTGATTCTGTTTAATTCTGATTCTATCCACTTGAAGATGGAATCAGATCCCATATCCTAAGGACTCAGTGTCCAACTACAAGTACAGGGAGACCCTGAGTTACAAACATCTGACCTACACTTATGGATGGAGGCTAATACAGATGATAAATAAATGTACCTGTTCCAACTTAAAAACTTTCCGAATTTATACAAATTCAACTTAAGAACAAACCTACAGAACCTATCTCATTTGTAACCCAGGGGCTGCCTATACTAGGTTGGCACCTGTACTTCTGACTGAGCAGCTATAAATTAGGAGTTCTCATACTTCCTCCTCAGGTTCAACTAATTTGGTAGAGGGCCTCACAGAACTCAGAAAAACTTTACTTATATTTACCAGTTTATTTTAAAGGATATTACAAAGGATACAGATGACTATCCAGATAGAACAGATGTGTAGAGGGAGGTAGGGCAGAGGGGCTTGGAGTTTCCATGCCGTCTCCAGGTGCACCACCATCCAGGAACCTCCATGTGTTCAGCTATCTGGAAGGTGTTTGAATCCACTTCTTTGGGTTTTTCTGGAGGCTTTATTATGTGGGCGTCATTGGTTAAATCACTGGCCATTGGTGATCAGTTTAACCATTGGCTTCATCTCTTTCTCCCCAGACACTGGGGGCTGAGACTGAAAAGTCCAAACCCTCTAATCATGCCTTGGTCCTTCCTCTGAGCAGCCCCCATCCTGAAGCTATCTAGGGGCTGCCAGCCACCAGCCATTCCTTAGCATAGAAAAGACGCTCTTACCTCTCCTGAGACTTTAAGGATTTTAGGAGCTGTGTGCCAGGAAACTGGGACAAAGACCGTCTATATATTTCATGGTATCACAAAGCAACATTAAATTTGGTTGACAATTATTACATTCTTTAGAGGAACCTAAACACTACTGAAAGAATGACTACAGGTCAGACAATTAAGTGCGTGAACTCGTCCTAGAAAGTGCTATCTCTATGGTCACCTTCAAAGTACTTTCTTCAGATAGAAGCCTCTGAGATAGAAGCTTCAGAAGGTAAAGTGACTTGTCCAGCCTCACAGAGCAAGGGAATGATGAGCTGGAAGCAAAATTGACTTTGCCTACTCAATGGGTGTGTTCTTTCTCCCAAACTCACTGTTTTTCTGCATTCGTGGTCTCTTTCTGGGTGAAGTGTACCTAATGAGTCTTGCTCACAAGTGTGTCTTTAGGAAGTATTTACTGATTGACTTTTGATGACTGAAAATGTATAAAATGACTATTTTTCTTCTTCTTCAGAAGTCAAAGTTATGGAATAAGATTGTTTTACCTAAATATTTTCAGTTTTCCCTTACAGCTTGATTTTTTATTTAAGATCTACCTCTACTAAGAAAAAAGATTTTATGGGTATTACCTGACTGATATATTTGTAGTTTTTGAAATGGAACCTTGGATATTCCATTGTGTCAGTTTGTACACAGTAACTTTTATCTATGATATATATACACATACACATAACTAAGTGTGGCTATAAGAATTAAGAAGATATATAGAGGTGAAGTGATTCCACTTCTCTGAGCCCAGTTCCTTTTCTGTAAAATGGAAGGTTAATGGCACTTTCCTTGCAGTGTTGGATCTAGGATGTGGTGAGATAGTTTGTGTAAGTGTTGCAGCGTGGTGGATCTTCATAGAAACAGTAGCAATAGCAATAACTTTCCATATAATTCTGCTACCCCCTCTACCAATGAACAACTACATCTGAACCAAAATAAGCCTTGTGAGAACATTCTTCTATGGGGGAGTGGCACCTGATTTTACCCAATACCTGGGCACCAGGATCCTGGTTTTATAGTCATTTAGCGACTACTCATCCCAGCTTTCTCTAAATAATAATAGGATGAGGCATTTTTAGGATTTCATAAATTGCTTATAAATGAGAGCTAAATATAGCAGTGTTTATAAATACAGTTGCATATACTATTTGTAGAATGTATAGTACACTCATTTAGATTCCATATTGTCGATGGTGTGTGTGCATGCACGTGTATGCATTGTGTCTATACTATGCCACCTCACTGAACTCAGATGTTATTAGGCATTTCTTCAGAGCGAAGTCTTCATTGCTGGATATCTACAAGGCATTGCTGCCTTCTAATGAGCTGCTTAAGATGCCAGGATGATGGAGAAAATGCTGAGTTTTGCTTTCTAACTTGGGAACTCTGTTTTTCTTTGGTCATTGCAATTGCTGTGCACTGGGTAGTGATGTTATGGATGAGAAGGATTAAATTCCCTTTGGTAGAAAGAATCACTTTTGACTTCAAATCCAAACTCTGAAACCACTTCTTGGGTAACACCATCAAATATTCTTTGCTTCTACCCTATCTTTGCTGCTTGCTATTTGCTTAAGAGATGAGAAGGAGAATTGTTTAACCTCATTCTACCCTATGTTGTGTGATTTACACCTGTAAATTTTACCTCACAACACTTAATGAAGTAGGTATTGTTTGAACTGTTACCTAATGCAATAAAATTGGAATCAGAATTCTGGAGGGTCAACTAAAGTCTTACTACTAAGAAGTAAAACCTGTAATTCTGCCAGGAAAGACACTTACAATTTCTATTGCCTAAGTTTTATAAAAAATAGGTCTGTAGTTTAACTTAAATCTCACTCCTCTTTATGTCTGAAGTCTTCCCTATTGAGGACCTCAAATCTCCCAATTCCTGTCCCCCCGCCCTTCTCAAATCCCATTCTGTTTGATATATAGAGCCTGGGCCTGCTTTAAGAAGTCCTAGGAAGTCCTGTAATTCTGATGCTCTGTCATCACCTTGAAGTCTTTCCCAGCATTCACCTCCTCTCCCTTCCTCCCTCAGAAGCAGGTCAAGGTTGCTCATTAATTACATTCTTGAGCCTTTATAGCAATGAATGCAGTCTGGAAAGGCAGGCTTGTTATACAAGCATGTGATTAGTCACACGCACAGAGGAATACCTCAACTAGAAGTCTGGATAGCTCAGATAGTTTCAGTAATGGCCAAGAATGCCACAGTCAGGGGTTTTCACCTTAGCTCAGTGGTGGAGATCGCATAACCTTCACTCCCTGTGAGCCTTCTCACTGTAGGTGTCAATGGAAAAGAAAGGCTGGTGGGCCACCCATCTCTGCTCCTAGGACAAATAATCACAGCACATGCTGATTACTGATGGCAGCCAAAGAATGTCTACTTCTTAGATAAAAGACAGTGCACTTTTGTATATCTATAAATATAGTCATCCTTTTGTTTTTCTGTACTCCACCCTCTCCAGTGTAGTTCTGTACTGTCTTCTGCATTGAATTCAGTGAGTTGGCATGTGATTTGTTTAAAGCTTTCCCCCATCTGGAGCTCAGCTCAAGAAGTTTCACTTCTTTTTAGTTTTTGCCCTAATCTCTTCGCTGCCTCTCTAATCACACAGTTAACACTTAAATATACCCTATTGTCTTAGTACATTTTGTGATAGTATAAAGGACTCCCTCAGGCTGGGTGATTTATAAAGAATAAGGACGTATTTGATTCACGATTTTTTTTTTTTTTTTTTTTTTTTGTGGCTCACAATTTTCATGGCTGTTCAGTGAGGACCTCAGGCTGCTTCCACTCCTGGTGGAAGGCAGATGCAGAACCGGCTGTGCAGAGATCACACGGCAAGCGAGGAAGCCAAGGCAGGGTTGCCTGGCTTTTTTAAACAACCAGCTCTGGAGGGCACTAATAGAGTGAGAACTCCCTTAGGGAGAGCATTTAATCCATTCATGAGTGATCTATCCCCGTGATCCAAACAGTTCCATTAGACCCCATCTGGGGAGCAAAGTTCAACATGAGATTAGGAGGGGAAAACATCCATACCATAACACCCACTGTCTTTAGTGTTTCTCCTCCTTTACAGATGTGTCCTTCTCCCAGCTCTGTTACTTAATACCTATATGACCTTGGATAAGCCACTTGACCTTGCTGAACCTATGTTTTCCTATCTGTAAAAGGGGGATTATTATGATACTTATTCCTACATGTGCTGCCTACATCCTATGGTTGTGAAGAGTGCAGTGTAAATCTCTAACATTGTACAAATGGAAGCTCTTATTATTGCTGTGAGCCAAAATCTTCAGAGCAGGAACCAGGTCTTACTGAATAGTTGTATCCACTGTGCCCAGCCTATTCCCAAACAGAGGACACTTGTAGAAAAGAAGTATGGAAAGAATGCAAGGAAGACCTTTTTCCTTTTTTTTAAAATTCAGTTTTTATATCCTATTTTCTTAATTATCCTCCTTTACTTTAGCTATATTTTACAAACAATATTTAGTTTCTAAGCAGGCATTTTGCACTGGCAGCAGGGTGACATTTTACCTTGTTCGTCGGCCTCTGCATCTCTTCCTCCCTCAGCTGGTTTGGTGGTGGCTTTGGCATTCGTTGTGCCATTTGATTGTATGCCCATGAGGAAAAAGCAATTGTAAAGATACTTGAGAGATCAGGGTCCAAATTCCTCACTTTACAAGGCAAGGTCACCCAGAGAGGTAAGTGGAACAAAGGCTTTCAATCACTGGTGGCAGAGCAAGGATCAAAACTCAGTCCTTAACTGCTTCTTAGGCAGGGTCAGGCTGACCCTGAGTTTGACTAATACCATAAAGCTCTTTTCCAGATTAGGGCAAGAATATTTGTTGTTTGTGAGGATTTAGGAAAAATAGATTTGCTGAATCTGCAAGATCACTTTTCCTCCTTGTTCTCTGCATTTTAAGAATTTATTTATTTATGTGAGTAAATTGAGGTCATGTAAAGAATAAAAATCCTTTGGTAACTGGTTGCATCACACATCAGGTTTATGTGTGACACTATTCTGTCTTGCAAAGCTCAGTATTTTGAGTGTGCTGAGGTTTGTGGGAAACCTCAGCTCCTCTTTGCATCTTTGGGTTCCTTCACAGGGCGCGGAGGATCTGGCCCTTTCTTCCACATTTACTGCTGCTCTTCCTAGTGGTCTGTACAGACTTGGAGCTAGGTACACCTGGAGTCAAATTCCAGCTCTGCTGCTTAGAAACAAAATGGGTTTAGGCAAGTTCCTTAAGCTCCGTGAACTTCAGTTTCCTCATCTTTAAAATGCAGACGATAGTGCCTGCTTTTCTGGTTTATGGTGCAGGTAGAATGTGTGTAAAGATGGAAAAAGGTATTAGAGGAAGATTAAATGTCTGTTTCTCCTCCAACTCTTTGATCAAGTTCCATTAGTACCAGTTAATTGCATTAATTTGCTTTTTTTTTTTAATCTTCTATAGTATATGCACATATCTTTTCATGTTATTAGTTAATAAGGCATTCTGGTTTTTCTCTGCAAGATCACATACTTTTTTTTTTTTTTTTAAAAACTATAAACTCAACCAAATGGTATCTTTCGTGCTGTTTTTCATCTGATTTCCCAGGGCTTGGTTGAGAATTTTCAGAAAGCTTAGTGTATAGTTTATCCCTTTTGGAAGTTTACCCTTCTCTGGTAAAAGAACAAAACCCACCAATTTGGACATCATTTCTAACTTTGAATTGCCATTTTGAGAACTATGGTTCAGTTGGTTTAAAGAGAGACTTCTCAGGTACAGATGTAATGTATATTTTTCAACTCTGCTCAGATTATGTCACAAGTATTTGCCTAATAAGGCAAAGGCTTGGAGATAATTTGCTTCCTCACTTTTTGAATAGAGAAAATATTTCTGAAAAAAAATAAATTTCTGTTCTTTTTGGATAACACTATAAAGTGAATGTAGTGTTTTGGTGGCATTTAGTACAGTTTCACCACACATTAGGTGGGAGGCACAGATTGGGGTGCTGGGGGTACAGAGGAAGTGGACGTGATATCTCTGTCTTCAAGGGTAATACAGGGACAGGTAAATAAACAGACAATTGCTGTATAATACAGAGTCCTGTGAGACCGAAGAGTAGGCTCTGATCTAACCTGTGAGGAAAGGGCCAGACTAATCTTCCCAAAGAAGGTGACACCTGGACTATGTCTCAAAAGATGACTAGGAGTTTAAGAAGCTAGGGAAGGACCTTGCAGACAGAGGAAGCTGCATGTTCTAAAGGCACAGAGATTTGAGAGGTGAGTTAAAGAACATCAAGGCCGTATAGGGTGAAATGGAAAGGAACTCCTGGTGCAAATCTGGAGGGGTTAATTCAACACTGAGGGGTTTGAGTTTTACTCTGAAGACAGTGCGAAGCCACTAACTATACCTTCTGAGGAGTCTTACATTGGGAGAAGACTTTAGAGTTCAGCCAAGCACTTTATTTACAGATGTGGAAACTGAGGTCAAGGAAGGAGAGATGAGCTATACTCGTGACCTCACAGGGAATTAGTGGCTGATAGCCCGTATCTTTACACAGTGAGGAGCAGTGGGGGATCTTTCACAAGGGAGTTTCAATGTTGACCTTGTGAAGGCAGATTCTCATAGGAACATTTGGCCAAGGATTTATCATGGGGACTGCATGGTTTGGGCTAATTGACCCCTGCATGCCTTTTTGCATATCATTTCCTTTAAAGGAAAGGCCATCACTAGCTAGAAATGCTCTGTGGCTATTTTTAGGCAGTGTGGTAGGGGGAATTAGTGGAATTCCTAAGGCTTGGTCCAGATGTTTTTCTCCACCAGCTGAATGTTTTATGAAATTTACTCATTAGGGCTTTTATCTTTCTGCAAGACATTGTGCTGAGTCTGAGTCGGGCTTGCTTGGAAAAGAAAGAGTACTGGAGTTTGGCACTGTGACGGTCGCTACTTGTTTTGATATTTAGTATTAATGTTAAATGCAGTTTCAGGTGTGGTTGGTCATTCTTCTATCTTCTCACACATAGTGAAGGTCCTTTTGGAGTATGGCAGCTACCTTGAAGGATGAGTAGATTCTGAAGACTCAGGGACATCCTTTATGTAAAGAGTCTGGCATGATGTCTGGGCAGAAGCGATGCTGACTCATGACGTGGTAGTTACTATAATGTAATAGCGCTTTTTACACAGGAGTATCATCTCCTAGGACTTTATGAAGGCAGATATTCCTTACGACTCCTTCACAAGGAGCATGCCCATGGTTGTTTGGCATTTATAAGTAGAGCAGTACTCCCAGTTGTGTCCCAAGAACTACATGAAGGCAGATGAAGTGAACATATTCTTCCTTTCTTCTGGAGTATCCTATGAATACTTCCTCTTACCCACACTTCTGGATGTTTCCTTGGCAATCATGCTTTGTTAGAAGGTGAATGGATACATGTTATTGCATAATGTTTTACACTTTACAAAAGGTCTTTCCATACATAGTCACGTTGGTTCCTTGTAGTGACTCAGCAAAGGGGTGGGAAGTGGTTAGTTCCAATTTTAGAGATGAGCAAACTGGCTCTCAGGTAAGTGCCCTTTGTTCATGGGCACTGAACTCAAAAGTGGGCGGCCAGGTTTCAAACCATATCTTGAGACCTTCAATCTTTTCCCTTTGTGGAACTGCCAACCAGATTGAGAAAAAAAAGGCCAAGTTTCTCCTCTAGCATAAAAGTGGTTTAAAGAATGCCTTTAAAGGAATGTAATTCTTTTGCTTACACAACTGGGGAATGAAGGAGAATCCACAGCATAGAATAAAAGTGAACTTTTTCCCATCAGCTGTGGAACAAAAGTTGTCTGAACCAGAGCTCAACTACTTTAAAATTACAATGTATAACTTACATTAATGCAAATAATACTCAATTAGTTATTGTATTGCCATGAGTTAGGAAAAAACAGTAGTTTAGAAACATAAACCAAAGAGAATGGGTCTTGCAAAGTTTCTATCTTAATAATTCTGTCTAGCACTGATGATCAGAAAGAAATCCATCGTGCTTCTCCCCTGCTCTCTGAGATGTGTAAAGATGAGCCATCCTTAGTCTACACTGGGCAAGAAGCCTGAAGAGACACTCCTGACACTTCAGTAATTTATTATTTAAAAGTTTTTTCAAATTCTGTCTTACCACTGGAAAAAAAAAAAAAAGAAAAAAGAAAATGCCGTGAAGGCTTTGTTAAACAGTTTGATGAAAACATTTCGGATTGTATATGAAACCAGCACCTTGTACCCCTTGATTGCACTAATGTACACAGCTGTGATTTAATAAAAAAAAGTTTTTTCACTGCTATGTGCAAGGTACTATGTGGTTAAAAAATAAAATGGATGTTTCATTTTTCTTTAAGAGAAATCTTTCCATTAGAGAATCTAGAAGTGAGAATTTAATATGATGTAAGTTATAGTATGATAATGTATGAATTATTGAATAGTTACTGTGTTGGACACATATATGAGAATTAGTTTTGTCAACAACCTAGTAAATATGGTGCCCATTTTACAGATGAGAAGCCCGGGGCTTGGAAAAGTTAGGTTATGTTATATCCAGCTCTGTGTGACTCTAGAGCCTGTGCTCTTTCCTACTTCAGGTAAGAGATGTATAGATAAGTGTTATCAGAGTTCAGTGAAAGAGGTAATGTAGCCAGTTGTGGTAGGGGAACTTGTGAGGGTGGATAGACCACAGGAGCAGCTTCAGAGGAGGTGCCATTTAAGTTGGGACTTGAGTGATAGGTACATTTGATGTATGCAAATATAAGGGAAAGATATTCCACATAGAACAGCATGAACAAATGTCTGGTGATGATAGTGTAGAGGTGGTATATGAGGAGTGGTTTGGCTGTCATCCAGGAGGTAGGAAGGGGCCTGTGGGAAAGAAGATTGGATAAGGAAGTTGGATGAGAAGGATGTCAACACTGGGGTAAGGAATTCAGACTTACTCTGCCATCAGAGAAGTGCTAGGGAAGGTTTTTAAATCAACATATGACATCATCAAAGTGAATAGATTTTAGAATACAAATCTAACTGGTTTGTATATGATAGACAGAAGAGAGGGAGAATAGGAATGAAAGAAGCCATGTTTGGAGAGTTACAACTGCCTACATGAGGCATAAAGAAAGGAAAAAGTAAAACTGGAAGAGATTGCAGAGGTTCAATCAACTTATCCTGGCGATGATTGTCTTACAAGATGAGGAGAGGAAGGCATCCAGGGTACCACCTCAGAGTTACTGATAGCAGTATTTAGTTACCTGGGCTCCAGGAAGCTAAACTGGGGGATTCAGAGATGAATAAGAAATCTTCTGTCCTCAGAATGTGTGTTAGTTTCCTATTACTACTATAATAAGTTTAGTGGCTTAAGACAACACAAATTTATTATCTTACAGTTCTAGAAGTCAGGAGTCTGAAATGGATCCCACAGGCTACAAATCAAGGGATTAGTAGAGCTGAGTTCATTTTGGAGGCCCTAGGGGAGAATCTGTTTCTTCTCCTTTTCCAGCTACTGGAGGCTGCCTGTGTTCTTTATCTTTAAAACACATCATTCCAACATTTTTATCCTCATATTTTCTTTCTCTCCTTCTGACTGTCCTGCTTCCTTCTTACAAGGACCTTTGTGATTATACTGGGCCAATCTTTATAATTTGGGATAATCTCCTTATCCCCAAATCCTTAATAACATATATAAAGGTTTTTTTTTTTTAACCATGTAAGGTAACACATCCCCATGTTCCAGGGATTAGGATGTGGCTATCTTTGGAGGACCATTACTTTCCTACCACAGAATTAACAAATACTTCTATGAAAATTAACTTGTCAAACTTTTTTTGTACCACCCTTATAATCTTTCTTGGCTTTTGCTCTACCCTGTGGAATTGTCTTACTTTTTACTTCTATTTTCTCTCTCTTTTTATCAACAAATGAGGCACCTGCTGTGCGCCAGGTACCCTGCTAGATGCTGGGGACATGGAGTGTCAGAATCTCACTGCCCACTACTGAAGGAAGCAGAATTAGAGCAGGGCTGTCAATGCAGAACGTGAGACCAAGATGGCTTTTGATTTTCTAAAGCTGGGGGGAAGCTTAAGATGGGAAGATTTAAGAGAATTCTTGGTAATTTAAGAATGAAATCCTCCCACAAGACTTCTCTATTACCAATCCCACACCTCAAATTTAGAAGGTTTTTTTATCTCCTTGGAGGCCTCTGCAGTGGGGGTGGGAGCATGTGTGCTTGTAGAAACTAAGCATTTGACTCCTTAAAATGGCTTCAGAGGCTCAAGGATGGAGACAGTCTAATGAGGCAAAAGAGACAAGCAGCAGCAGTCATACTCCAGTTTCAAGGTGTGGAAAGGTGACTGAATTAGTGAAATGTTGGAGATTTATTGTCAACAGATATTTATGGAGCACTTACTGTGTCCTGGACCATTTTACTTACAGGCTAATGTCACCCACATGGTACTCTTGTAAGGTAGATTTGCTGCCCATATGGTACAGATGAGGAAATAAGCTGGAGCCCTTAGGAGAACTGCCAAAAAACTAATAATAGATAAATCCTCTTTTAGTTATCTTTTAACTCCAAAACAAGTGTGTTCCACTACATTGCAGCAACCTCTTATGTCATGGTATAGAGAATGGATATGGTTGACATTATTCACCAGGTTCAAAGTAAGTGTCTCTTTAGAGGATGGGCAGGATCAAGGAAAATCTTGTACATGGTAAGAACTTGATGTATCTTTGGGGCCTGAGCAGAGGGATTCAAGCAGGTGTAGAGTTAGGGTGACACAGGCGCATTGCTTAGGGCACAAAATCTTTGGAAAGAAGGCCTGGGACCCTGAGACTGAGTGTCTTCGTAAGTTAAGGGCCCCAGGAGCCTCACTCTTTTTTTTTTTTTTTTTTTTGAGACAGAGCCTCAAGCTGTTACCCTGGGTAGAGTACTGTGGCATCACAGCTCACAGCAACCTCCAATTCCTGGGCTCAAGCGAGTCTCCTGCCTCCGCCTCCCAAGTCGCTGGGACTACAGGCGCCCGCCACAACGCCCGGCCATTTTTTGGTTGCAGCCTTCATTGTTGTTTGGCGGGCCCTGGGGCTGGATTCGAACCCGCCAGCTCAGGTGTACGTGGCTAGCGCCTTAGCCCGTTGAGCCACAGGCGCCGAGCCAGCAGACTCATTTTCTATGGGTATACCTAGTAATACGTAATGGAATGATGGACTTTAAATATATGCCAGGCTCTTACTTGCCTTAGGAGTTTAATATGCTGTTCCTACTGCCTGTAGTGTTCAATTATGGGGTCTTCTTATGGAGGGCTCCTTCTCATCCCTCAGGTCTCAGTTTAATTAAATCCAACATCTTCAGAGATACCATCTCTAACTACCCCAGGTAGTTTCCATCTCGTTGTTCTCTTATCATATGCCCTATTTGTTTCTATTTCTTTATTTGTTTGGTTTTGGGGGGGGGCAGTCTTGGGCTGAGTCTTGCTCTGTTGGCCTGAGTTAGAATACAGTGGTATCATCATAGTTCACTGCAACCTCCAACTCATGGACTCAAGCAATTCTCCTGCCTTAGCCCCCCAAGTAGTTGGGACTACAGGTATAAGCCACCATGCCCAACTTCCCCTGCCTGTTGTTTTTTTTTTTTTTTTTTTAAGAGTCAGCAGTCTCCCTATTGCCTAGGCTTGTCTTGAACTCAAGTGATCATCCTGCCTCTCCTTCCCAACGTGCTAGGATCACTGCGTCTGCCCTCTATTTGTTTCTTTTTCTTTTCTTTTTTTTTTTTTTTTTGAGACAGAGCCTCAAGCTGTCACCCTGGGTAGAGTGCTATGGCATCACAGCTCACAGCAACCACCAATTCCTGGGCTCAAGCGAGTCTCTTGCCTCCACCTCCCAAGTACCTGGGACTACAGGCACCCGCCACAACACCCGGCCATTTTTTGGTTGCAGCTATCATTGTTGTTTGGCGGGTCTGGGCTGGATTCGAACCCGTCAGCTCAGGTGTACGTGGTTGGTGCCTTAGCCCATTGAGCCACAGGCGCTGAGCCCATCTATTTGTTTCTTAATAGCAGTTTCTCATTTATATGTATTTACGTGACTCTTTATTTACCAACCCATACCCAGTGCACAGGAGCCACACATGAGGGGTACTCAATAATTATTTTTTAAATGATTGAGTTCTATATTTCCAGGGCTTTAAAAGACCACTATTTGAGCCCTCTCCCAGCTCTGTCCCACGTACCTTGTTTGCCCTTATATCTTCACTGACCACATGCCATAAATCCTAAAGACAAAGGAAATCAATAACTGTACTCAACTACTATACAAATAGTTGTCTCAGGAAGTTTTGAATTAATATTTTTTTTTTTTTGAGACAGCGCCTCAAGCTGTCCCCCTGGATAGAGTGCTATGGCATCACAGCTCACAGCAACCTCCCTGGGCTTAGGTGATTCTCTTGCCTCTGCCTCCCAAGTAGCTGGGACCAGAGGCGCCCGCCACAGTGCCCAGCCATTTTTTTTGGTTGCAGCCATCGTTGTTGTTTGGTGGGCCCAGGCTGGATTCGAACCCACCAGCTTGGGTGTATGTGGCTGGCTCCTTAGCCCGCTGAGCCACAGGCGCCGAGCCTTGAATTAGTATTTTATTATCTCTATGCCTTATTTTTCTTTTTTCTTTAACTTCTCGCCTACCCACTTGATTCTGACTCAGATTCCTCACACTAAAAGGGTGTATTAGAAAAGCGAGGTGGCCCTGAGCACCGGAGAGGATGGATGGAATGACAAGAAATCTCTTTCATGATTCGAATCACTCTCAGGTCAGTTTAGAGTCTAGAATGAGAGGGACTTTGAGTGCCTCTTTTTCCTGCTTAGTGCCCTCAGCTTGAGTGCTTGGCAGGCAGGCACCTTTTCCTCCTCAGTTACTGTCAGAGCAACATGAAGGTCAGGATGAGAGAGATAAATGAGAGCAGCTCAGGGAAAGGAGGTTGCCACGGTAACAAGCAGGCAAGCCTGCTATTTGGAAAGAGGCCTAATCTTTCTCCTCCTTCTCCCTCCTTCTTGCACAGGAATATGAGTATTATTTAGCTGACCTGCATCCATGGGGTGAGAGGCATAATCCCTTTCTGACAGTTACCAATGACACTGGGAGTGAGCTGCTTTGCATTTTAATTTGATAAGTAGCAGCCACGATTTTCTCAGAAGTGCTGGAAACATGGCCTTTTCTGGCATAATTCCAGATAGGATATTCTGGTTGCCACGAGGGGTGAGAGGTGGGGAGGGTGGTTGTATTGTTTATTTCTCAACAAAGATTTTTCATATTTGCATATATGTAGAAGATAGTGCTTGGTAGATAATTAGAATCAAATGAATACAAGCTGTCTTTCAGTTATAAATATCTGCCTTAGAAAGGTCATAGTGCTCTTAGGACCATCCAGCTGTTACTAGGTTCCACTGACCTGTACAATAGATATTCTAACATAACATCCTCTACTTATAGGCCACAATTCTCTTTTTTTCTTTTTTTTTTTGGAGACAGAGCCTCAAGCTGTCACCCTGGATAGAGTGCTGTAGCATCACAGCTCACAGCAACCTCCAATTCCTGGGCTCAAGCTAGTCTCCTGCCTCCACCTCCCAAGTAGCTGGGACCACAGGCACCCGCCACAATGCCCAGCCATTTTTTGGTTGCAGCTGTCATTGTTGTTTGGCGGGCCCGGGCTGGATTCGAACCCGTCAGCTCAGGTGTACATGGCTGATGCCTTAGCCCATTGAGCCACAGGTGCCAAGCCTAGGCCACTATTCTCACTCTCTCCCTCTACCTGCTCATTTCCTACTAACCTAATTCTCTTGTAATAAATCTTCACATACATAAACATTCTTCCCTTTTTCTATAAAATAAAAAGAGCAGGCTGGGAACAAGGGCTCACACCTGTAGTCCCAGCTACTTGGGAAACTAAGGCAAGAGAATCACCTAAGCCCAAGAGTTTGAGGTTGCTGTGAGCTGGGAGGTCAAGGTGGATGAATTGCCTGAGCTCAGGAGTTCAGACCAGCCTGTCTCTAAAAATAGGTGGGTTTTGTGGCAGGTGCCTATAGTCCCGGCTACTTAGGAAGCTAAGGCAAGAGGATCATTTGAGCCCCCAAGATTTAGAGGTTGCTGTGAGCTATGATGCTACAGCACTGTATAGGGACAAGAAAGTGAGACTCTGTCTCAAAAAAAAAAAGAAAGAAAAACAAAATAAAAAGAGCGTTTAGGTTTAGCATCTGTAGCTCAGCATTTCGGGCACCAGCCATATACACCAGAGCTTGTCGGTTTGAACCAGGCCTAGGACTGCCAAACAACTACTACAACATAAAAATACCTGGGTGTTTGTAGTGGGCTCCTGTAGTCCTAGCTACTTGGGAAGCTGAGGCAAGAGAATAGCTTAAACCCAAGAGTTTGAGGTTGCTGTGAGCTGTGATGCCATGGCACTCTCCCCCAAGGGCGACATAGTGAGACTCTGTCTCGAAAAAAGAGTGTTTAAAGTAGAATAATACTCAATATAATGAAAATTAAATTTCAAAAATATTTTTAGAGGAACAAAAAATCATCTACTGCTGAGGTATCTTTCCAGATCTGAACCTCTAGTTCTATCTGCTGACCCATACATTATATGCATAAGAGTCATATATAGGCTCAGCACCCATAGTTCAGTGATTAGGGTGCTGGCCACATACACCAGGGTTGGCAGGTTCGAACCCAGCCGGGGCCTACTAAACAATAATGATAACAAGAACAAAAAAATAGCCAGGCCTTGTGGTGAGTGCCTGTAGTTCTAGCTACTTGGGAAGGTGAGGCAAGAGAATCACCTAAGCCCAAGAGTTTGAGGTTGCTGTAAGCTGTGACGCCACAGCACTCTACCAAGGGTGACATAGTAAGACTCTGTCTCCAAAAAAAAAAAATAGAGTCACATATACTTATATAGAGATCAGTTTAACATTAGTGGGCTCATGCTGCATTATAACCTGTTTTCCTTTTATGTATAAAAACTATGTTAATATCTGCCCTTGATAGTAGAGATTTATGCTATGGTGGATATATAGTTTATTTATGATGTTTCTATTTCGTTATTAAAAATAGTTTTGGGCAGCACCTATAACTCAGCGAGTAGGAAGCCAGTCCTATATACCGAGGATAGCAGGTTCAAACTCAGCCGTGGTAGAACTGCAACAAAAAAATGGCCAGGCGTTGTGGCAGGTGCCTGTAGTCCCAGCTACTCGGGAGGCTGAGGCAGGAGAATCGCCTAGGCCCAGGAGTTGGAGGTTGCTGTGAGCTGTGTGACACAATAGCACTCCACCGAGGGCAATAAATGAGACTCGTGTCTCTACAAAAATAATAATAATAATAATAATAATAATTTTGAAGCAAACCATACATCATACATCTTTTGTATATATCCTGTTATCGTCGTGATACAAATTCTAGAAGTGGAATTGGAGGACAAAAGAGCATGTGCATTTTATTTTACTTGTTTTTTATTTTTTGTAGAGACAGTCTCATTTTATCGCCCTCGGTAGAGTGCCGTGGCGTCACACAGCTCACAGCAACCTCCAACTCCTGAGCTTAGGCGATTCTCTTGCCTCAGCCTCCCGAGTAGCTGGAACTACAGGCACACGCCACAACGCCCGGCTATTTATTTTACATTTTGATGCATATTGCCAACTGTTCTAGAGGGCACCAGCAAATACTGACTAAAAGTGCCTGTTTTTTTCATACTCTTGCCAATTTGGGTATGTTCAATACTTACGTCTTTGCCAGACAGGTATTAAATTATATTGTGTGTTTGGGATGGGGAGGTTGTTTGTTTATTTTGTTGTGTTTTTAGAGACAGGGTTTTACTCTGTCACCTAGGCTGGAGTGAAGTGGCACGATCACAGCTCCTTGTATCCTTGACTCAAGCAATCCTCCCCTCCTGCTTCAACCTCCCGAAGTACTGGTATTTCAGGCATGAACCATCATACCTGGCTATACTTCATATTGTATTATTATTTGTATTTATATATTGTTTTTGAGTCCTTAAAAATATTTTATTTAAGGCTCGGTGCTTATGGCTCAATGGGCTAAGGTGCCAGCCACGTACACCTGAGCTGACGGGTTCGAATCCAGCCCGGGTCTGCCAAACAACAATGACGGCTGAAACCAAAAAATGGCTGGGCATTGTGGCAGGCACCTGTAGTCCCAGCTACTTGGGAGGTGGAGGCAGGAGACTCACTTGAGCCCAGGAATTGGAGGTTGCTGTGAGCTGTGATGCCAGGGCATTCTAGGTGACAGCTTGAGGCTCTGTCTCAAAAAATAAAATAAAATAAATATTTTATTTAACTTTTTTCTTTTTCTTTTTTAGAGATAGAGTCTCACTTTGTCACCCTTGGTAGAGTGCTGTGGCATCACAGCTCATAGCAACCTCCAGCTCTTGGGCTTAGGCAGTTCTCTTCCCTCAGCCTCCTGAGTAACCTGGGACTACAGGCACCTGCCACAACGTCCAGCTATTTTTTGTTGCAATTTGGCCGGGGCCAGGGCTGGGTTCAAACCTGCCACCCTTGGTATATGGGGCCAGTGCCCTACTCACTGAGCCACAGGCGCTGCCCAAGTCCTTAAAAATATTTACATGATCCCCTCAGATTATACACTGAAGACCTAGCTGCTTCTTTTCCAGTAATATGTTTTCCTTATAGTGCTGGCAGTTGAGCCCAGTGAAAAAAATTTTTTTAAATAACCCAATCACACTCTTCTCTATAACCTACATTCAAACCAAAACTAAAACTTATTTCTTGCCTGGGCGCAGTGGCTCACACCTGTAATCCTAGCACTCTGGAAGGCAGGGATGGATCTGAGCTCACAAGTTCCAGACCAGCCTGAGTCAGAGCAAAACCTCATCTCTAAAAATAGCCTAGTGTTGTAGCATGTAGTCCCAGCTACTTGAGAGGCTGAGGCAAGAGAATTATTTGAGCCCAACTGTTTGAGGTTACTGTGAGCTGTGATGCAATGGCACTCTACCAAGGGCAACAAAGTGAGACTCTGTTTCAAAAACAACAACAACAAAAAATCTGTATCTTTTTCTTGGAATGGACAGTAATAGAGTACCATCCAAGGCTAGGGTCAGTGGCTCAGGCCTACTATAATCCTAGCACTCTGGTAGGCTAAGGCAGGAGGATTGCTTGAACTCAGGAGTTTAAGACCAGCCTGAGCAAGACCAAGTGTTCGTCTCTACTAAAAATAGAAAAATAAGCTGGGCATTGTGACAGGCATCTGTAGTCCCAGCTACTTGGGAGCCTAAAGCAGGAGGATTGGTTGAACTCAGGAATTTGAGGTTGGTATGGTCCAGGCTGATACCATGGCACACTAGCCTGGACAACAGAGTGAGACTCTGTCTCTAAAATAAATAAATAAATAAATAAGAATGCCATCCACTCAAGTTTAAGCTCCAAATACTGGGATTTTTTTGTGTTTTCGTTCATAGCTATATCCTCAATGCCTAGAGTAGTACCTGGCATGTATTAGATACTTGGTAAATATTTGTGAAATGAATCATCTCCCAGCTATCCGAATCAGAAATTATAATCTTACCAGACTCCTTTACTGATTATGTACATGTCTGATGTCTTGCAAAGTCAAATGGCTTATAGGTCCTAAATGTCTCCTGAGTCCTTCCTGTTATCCCCCTACTTCTGACCTTTATTACTTACTGTGTTTATTCCTTGGAGCCCTCCATTTCAATTTCTTTAGTTTACTCCTCTCCTTCCATTAATTTTATCTTTAAATATACAAATCTGATAAATTACCCTTAGTGGCTTCTTAATACCTGCAAAGGTAAGTCCAAATTCCATTTTCCCTGTACTCTTTAACCCAAAATAAATAACTTGCTGTTCTTTGAATATAATTGTGTTTGTTTATGCCTGTGAACCTTGGAACAGGCTGTCCTTCTGGTTGGAATATACACTTTTCTTTTTCTCTTGGGTATCTGCTTCCTTAGATACAACCCAGTATCAAGTCTTCCCTATTCCTTATGGCAGTTATTCCCTGGTTAGGATACAGGATACTTGTCCTTCTACTGTGATTCTTTGTTTACCAATTCATCTCTATTTTTTTTATTTTTAAACTTTATTCAAATTAATATGAGGGTACAATATTTAGGTTACATTGTTCTCACTTCCAGTGTTTACCAATTCATCTCTAATCTAAAAAGTTGTGTAAACCAGGATATGAAATTTGTATTGATTCTGCAAATAGAGGTTATCTGTTTTCCTGAGACTTACAGAGTTGTATGATTCTTCATTTTACTGTTGGATGTATTGGTGAGAATTAGAGAATAAGGATCATGTTTAGTAGTAAGAGTGTAAAAATCTGTTAACTATCACAGGATATAGTGACAGTTATATTATCGGGTTTGCTCGATGCTCTACCTTAGTTAAAAAAATTTTAAGGACAGCAATTTCCAATATCAGAATACTTTTGCTTTCTTAGTTATAGTATTCAAGAAACTTAAAATTTCAGTCCCTTGAAAAATAAATTGCCGGCTAGGGCACTGTTGCTCACACCTGCAATCCTAGCAGTCTGAGAGGTTGAGGCAGGAGGTTCCCTTGAGTTCAGGACTAGCCTGAGCAACAGTGAGACCCTGTCTCTACTAAAAATAGAAAACTAGCCAGGCGTCATGATAGGTGCCTATAGTCCCAGCTCATTGGGAGGCTGAGACAAGAGGATCACTTTAGCTCAAGAGTTTGATATTGCTGTGAGCTATGATGTCATGGCACTATTACTCAGGGCAACAGACTCAAAAAATAAAAATTGCCCCTCTTAAATTGTATAGGATTTTGTAAGCTCCAGATGTTAAAAATGTTCTACAAAATTCTGAATTTTAGTCTTCTTATTTGTATTTTGATTGTTTATTGGTCTATTTTATTTTATTTTATTTTATTTTTTTTTTTGAGACAGAACCTCAAGCTGTCACCCTGGATAGAGTGCTATAGCATCACAGCTCACAGCAACCTCCAATTCCTGGGCTCAAGCGAGTCTCTAGCCTCCGCCTCCCAAGTAGCTGGGACTACAGGCGCCCACCACAACGCCCGGTCCTTTTTTTGGTTGCAGCCATCATTGTTGTTTGGCGGGTCCGGGCTGGATTCGAACCCGCCAACTCAGGTGTACGTGGCTGGTTGCCTTAGCCTGTTGAGCCACAGGCGCCGAACCTATTGGTCTATTTTAGAAAAGATGAGCTAGGGAATAGTTGTTGAAAAGTGAAATACAAGTTTTTTTTTGTTTTTTTTTGAGACAGAGTCTCACTATGTCGCTCTCAGTAGTGTTATGGCGTCAAAGCTCACAGCAACCTCAAACTCTTGGGCTTAAGTGATTCTCTGGCCTCAGCTTCCCAAGTAGCTGGGACTACAGGCGCCCACCACAATGCCCAGCTATTTTTTGTTGTAGTTGTCATTGTTGTTTAGGAGGCCCAGGCCGGGTTTGAACCCGCCAGCCCTGGTATATGTGGCCAACACCCTAACCACCGAACTATAGGCACCAAGCCTGAGGGCTTTTTTTGGAGACAGAGTTTTTACTTGGTCACCCTCAGTAGAGAGTACTGTGGCATCACAGCTCACTCACAGCAACTTCAAACTCTTGGGTTCAATTGATCCTCCTGCCTTAGCCTCCCAAGTAGCTGGGATTATAGGCCTGGCTATTTTTTAGATGTAGGGTCTCGCTCTAGCTTAGGCTAGTCTCGAACTCGTGAGCTCAGGCAATCTACCCACCTCAGCCTCTCAAGTGCTGGGATTACGGATGTGAACCACCACACCTGTAAAATATAAATATTTTACAGCTGAAAAGTAAAATATAAATTAAAAAGAAAAGTAAACTAAAATATAGTTTATCAATATAGTTGTTGGTAAGTGAAATATGACAGCTATTTCAGTTCCACTTTGCAAGATATTTGTACTGAAAAATCAGAACCATGTTATGATGCAACTTTAAGTAGAATCAATATTTTTAGGTGCCTGTTGCATGCTATAACTTCTTACTGTTCCTTTGGTCTGGTAAGTCCCACTCACCATGGAGTTCAGCTATCACATCCTCCCATTTTTTTCACCTCATTCCTTACCTCTCTGTCCTCCACGTTATGCCTCTTCCTTACCCAGCAGCTAGCTAGGTCCTGTGATTTGGCCTTCTTGTTCCTGAGGCCGCTACCCTAGTTGAACATTTCTGTTATATTTTTAGTAAACCAGTCGTGTTTATTTATTTGAGACATAGTCTCACTTCGTTGTCCTCAGTAGAGTGCTATCGCATCATAGCTCACAGCAAATCTCCAAACTCTTGCCTCAGCCTCCCGAGTAGCTGGGATTACATGTGCCTGCCTGCCTGGCTATTTTTAGAGACAGGGTCTCTGCTGGCTCAGGATGGTCTTGAACCTGTGAGATCAGACCATCCACCTGCCTTGGCCTCCTAAAGTGCTAGTATTATAGGAGTGAGCCACCTTGCCCAGCCAGAACCAGTAGTTTTTATTTATTTTTTTTTTTTTTGAGACAGAGCCTCAAGCTGTCACCCTGGGTAGAGTGCCGTGGCTTCACAGCTCACAGCAACCTCCAATTCCGGGGCTCAAGCGAGTCTCCTGCCTCCACCTCCCAAGTAGCTGGGACTACGGGCGCCCGCCACAACGCCCGGCCATTTTTTGCTTGCAGCCGTCATTGTTGTTTGGCGAGCCCTGAGGCTGGATTCGAACCCGCCAGCTCAGGTGTACGTGGCTGGCGCCTTAGCCCGTTAAGCCACAGGCGCCGAGCCCAGAACCAGTAGTTTTTAAACATCTTGTTTAATAACAAAGTTCTTTCTCCCCATGAACTCAGAGCATAAAGTAGGAGAAGAAGAGTAATGGATTATGAGGTTAGGGAAGGAGACAAATTGTTATAGCATATGTTGAGCAGGAACTGAGCAGGACAGTGTGCTAAGGGGTCTAAAGGCCTTTTCTTTTCCACTTCCAACAGCTGTCTAAGATAGTTAAATCCCCATTTTACAGATCAAGATTCATTTGTATGGAAAGTTTAAATCAGCTTACAAAGATCATAAAGCTAGTGGGAGAAGAGCCAGAGCTCACATCTGAGTGTACCAAAATTCACGTGGTAATCCAGATTTAAAAATAGATGCAAATCATTGAAAAACCTTTGATTGTCCTTTTTATGGAAGATGAATTCTCTTCAGCAGAGAACTACTAAATGGCAAGTACCCTCTTGTTTGAGAAAGCACCTCAAGTTTTGATTTTCAGGTGTTGTCAAAATTAATCATAATGGAGAATGTTAAAAGAATTTGCACATGTAGTCAGTGATCCTGTTGTCTAAGTTATTCTGCTAAATGGGAGAGTACCCAAAGACTTCAGATAGGCAGATGTCCAAATCTTCAAAATTATAGACCGTAGAGCATGATGATGATCCTCAGGAAAATCCTAGAACATAATATAAACAGACTGTGAGCTACTTTCATGTCTCCCTTCTGTACTCCTAAGCTTCTTTGGAGTACTATGATGTAGTAGAAAAGACCACATGCTTCAAAATCAGACATACCTTGGTTCAAATCCTGGCCCTGCCACTTAATAAACCTGGCTAATTAATTATAAGCAAGTCAATTAACCTTCCTGTGGCTCTGTTTATTTTCTGTCAAAGCTGTTAACAACTTCAAAGGAGTATTTTGAGATTTAAGGAAATAACATATGTAGAACTTGCACACAGTAGGCATACAGATTCTAATTATCTTCCCTTTGCCTCATCTTGCTTTCCTTGGCCCAGTGCAGTTTTGCTTTTGTGTCCTTTTTCTGCAAGTAGAACTTTTTGTTAAGTTTAACACTAGCCCATTTATTTATTTAAACTCCATTTCCCCTTGACTTCTTGTGACACCATTCAGTTTTGGTTCTTTATTAACTCATGGATTCTGGAGCCAAATTTCCTGAGTTTGAATCCCAGTTTCATCACTTAGTAGTAACCTTGGCCAAGTTACCTACCTCCCCAGCCTTAATGTTTTCACCTTTAAAAGTATATGCTGGCTAAATACAGTGGCTCACCCCTGTAATCTTAGCACTCTAGGAATCTGAGGCAGATGGAGACCCTGTCTCTGCTAAAAATAAGCCAGGCATATCGGCATATGTCTATAGTCCCAGCAACTCAGGAGGTTGAGGCAAGAGGATTGCCTGCACCCAAGAGTTTGAAGTTGCTGTGAGCTGTGATGCAACAATACCCTATGCAGGGCTACAGAATGACACTTTGTAAATGAACGAACAAACAAATGAATGAAAGCATAAATGTATATGATAATAGTAATTACTCCAGATGATTATTTTAAGGCATAAATGAAATACAAATAAAATACTTAGAAAAATGCACACAGAATAAGCAATAAATTAAAGTGTACATTTATCATCATGATTATTATCATTTTCAGACTACTTTGTGGTCTTTTCTTCCTGGGTTTACTCCTTTAAATGTTGATGTCCCCAGGTTTTCACTTCAGCTTTCTTCCTTTTTTTCACCCCATCCAGTCTCCATGGGCTATGGCCTGAGCTGTGTCTCCCAAGGAAGCTCATGAATTTCTTTAACTATTGCCCCGACTTTTCTCCTGAATTCTAGTCCTTAACATCCAGTTACCTACTTAACACTTGTGTTTTTGATTCAGTCTCACCAACAATTTATGTCATTATTGTTGTTGCTGTTGCTTCTGCTATTTCCTTGTTTCTCCTGTCTGAGATAATGGCACCGGAAACCTTGAAGTCAGCCCAGATTTTTCTTTCTTCCTTGATTGAGGCAGTCTCTGAGTCATACTAATTCACCTGTAACCCATTTCATTTTTTGCATTAAACTGTTGTCTTGGTTCAGGCCATTATTATATCTTATTTGGACTGTTAATAGTGGGCTATAACTAGTGACCTTGCCTTCTGATTAATCTTCCTCAAAGCCAAAGTAAAATTTTTTTTTGAGAGACTCTCACTTTGCCCCTGGTAGAGTGCCATGCTTCATACCTCACAGCAACCTCAAATTCCTGGGCTCAAGCGATTCTCTTGCCTCAGCCTTCCAAGTACCTCAGACTACAGATGCCCTCCATGACGCCTAGGTAGTTTTAGGGACAGTGTCTCTCTTGCTCAGGCTGGTCTTGAACTCTTAAGCTGTAGCAATCCACCTACCTCGACCTGTCAGAGTGCTAGGATTACAGGCCAGACAAAGTAAAACTTTTTTTTTTTTGAGACAGAGTCTCAAGCTGTTGCCCTGGGTAGAGTGCTGTGTTGTCACAGCTCACAGCAACCTTCAACTCTTGGGCTTAAGTGATTTTCTTGTGTCAGCCTCCCAAATAGCTGGAACTACAGGCACCCACCATAACAGCCCACTATTTTTTGGTTGTGGGTGCCATTGTTGTTTGGCAGGCCCGGGCTGGGTTCAAACCCTCCAGCTCTGGTGTACGTGGCTGGCTTCCTAGCCGCTGAACTACAGGTGCTGAGCTGACAAAGTAAAACTATTTTTTTTTCCCCAAGATTGTTTCTTTCTTTTTTTCTTTTGAGACAGAGTCTCACTATGTTGCCCTCAGTAGAGTGCTATGGCATCACAGCTCACGCCAACCTCAATCTCTTGGGCTTAAGCGATTCTCTTGCTTCAGCCTCCCTAATAGCTGGGACTACAGGCACCTGCCACAACGCCTGGTTATTTTTTTTTTATTATTGTTGGCGATTCATTGAGGGCACAAGAAACCAGGTTACACTGATTGCATTTGTTAGGTAAGTCCCTCTTAACAATCGTGTTTTGCCCCCAAAAGGTGTGGCACACATCAAGACCCCACCCCCCTCGCTCCTTCCCTCTTTCTGCTGTTCCTTTCCCCACCCCTCCCTCATTCTTTCTCTCTCTGCTTTCCCCTTCTCCCACCCCCACCGTGTCATTGTCATTAATTATCCTCATATTAAAATTGAGTACATGGGATTCATGCTTCTCCATTCTTGTGATGCTTTACTAAGAATGTGTTCCACTTCCATCCAGGTTAATACAAAGGATGTAAAGGCTCCATTTTTTTTTTTTTTTTTTTTTTTGAGACAGAGCCACAAGCTGTCACCCTGGATAGAGTTCTGTAGCATTACAGCTCACAGCAACCTCCAATTCCTGGGCTCAAGCGAGTCTCCTGCCTCTGCCTCCCAAGTAGCTGGGACCACAGGCGCCCGCCACAATGCCAGTTTTTTTTTGGTTGCAGCCAGAATTATTGATTGGCGGGCCCAGGCTGGATTCAAACCTGCCAGCTCAGGTGTATGTGGCTGGCGCCTTAGCCGGTTGAGCCACAGGCACCGAGTCAATGGAAAAAGTCTACCTTTCTAAAAGAGAAATCATAAAGAAACATTATTAACCTGTCAGAGGAAAAAAAGTTGATTCTTCAAATTCTACCTACCAAGGCTCGCAGCTTTGCATGACTGGATTGAGATTCTAATCATATTTGGGTCTAATTCTTAGATTAGTGACTTAAAATCCATTCTCCTTTCATTGTTTATTTATAAAATTAGATAATTGAATAAGTCAGTGTTTTTCAAACTGTTGCTCACACCTCCCATACAGGGTCATGAAGTCAATTGAACAAGCCTATCTAGACATTTTTGATACCATTAAATAGGATATAAAAGAAAGGAAAATATCAGCACATGTCACATAAAGTAAAAGTATTATCTGTGAAACTTTTGTTTCATTTCTCTGTGTGTGTGTGTGGTGGTTGGTGATATAAGCTCTGTTTTTGACCATGAATTATAGTTAACAGAAATGTGAAAACACCACACTGGTTTATCCTAAGTTTCCTTGGGCTCTCAAATGCTAGAATTCTCTGAGCAAGTTGACAGAAAGCTTTAGAAAGCATTTTAATACTTAGAATGGGAAACTAGAACAGCAGCACATGGCAGTGCGTCCGGGAGCAAACCAAATGCTGTGCAGATGAGAGATGTGTGTGTGTACCGGACTTTATTCACGTCACATGAAGCTAGCACTGGGTTCAGAACACCTCTTCCCAGAAAAATAAGGAAGTCATTAAATCCTTGCAGTAGTACAGAAGAATTTGTAAAATGGAGTTCTCAGAGAGCCTCCCCTGTTGAGATAGGATACCTGAGAAGGGTGAGGTCTGGGAGAACAGGTCTTCTCAAGGAGAGCACAAGGATACACTTGCAGGGTCCTCTCCATGGTGACGCAGACCTTAGGAATATGTAAACTTAACTTCCTGGAACTTGGAAATGTCCAAGTTCTGTGAAATCCTGTAATTCTGTGGGGGCTGGACTAGCATCTCCTGCTTGATTCAAACTGGCCAATGAGAAGGGTACTTGTGGGGTGGAACTTCTTGACTTACGATAAAAAGGGAAAGATCAAGCTAGATGGGGAGCGCAGCCATTTGTAATTCATCTATGCCATAAGCTCCCAGCTGGTGAATAAAGCCCTTCCTCTTATAAACATGGTGTTTGGGTGCTCTTTCTCTCCATTGGGCCTTGTCTTCCTGCAACACTGCACAGGCGTGTTGTAATTATAATACACAAAAAGAAAAGGCATGGTTTGTAGAGGCATCATAGTTCTTCATTCATTTAAATTAAATCCAGAAGACCCCATTTTTGACTCTCTTTGCTTTGACCTTCGACTTGCCAAACATGAAATAGACCACACGTTGCAGATGCTGATACATGTGCCCAGGGGCCACTGGCACTGTGTCACCCCCCTGCGGGGAGAGGCCAGTCCCTGACCCCTCTGGGCTTCAGGATCATCACACTCAGAAAGTGAATCTCCTGCACTCTCAGTCTCTGAGGGAGAAATTGCCCAGTTCTCACCTGTTCCTTTCTAACAAGACAGTCATATTGGATATGTGTTCTTTCATAAAACAAGAGTGACTTGAAGCTTTCAGGCATTTTGTTCAAGAAGAAAACAGTTGTGAAGGCTCCTCTCTGTGAGTAAACCCCAAGTACGTCCTCCCTGGGATGTTTTATGGGCAATTGAGAAAGGTGGAGCCTCTCAGAGAGCCAGGATGGATTGTCCCCTGAGGGAAAACTTTTCTGAGAGAATATCCAGAATTCCTGGGGATTCTGTGGTACTCCCATCCTTTCCCCAGGCTTCCCTCATTAACAGACTAAGACAGGGGCCACCCGAGCTCCACCGCACCCCCCCTTTACTAGGGTCAGGCTCAGGGTGCCCATGCTCACACCCCCACAAACGCAACAACTCACTTTTTGTATTCAAGCCCTTCATAGTGAGTTTTAATTAAATCTAAATTAAAATCCCCCAAAAAACCAATTAGTTGATTTTTACAAGTAAAAACAAGTTCTCTGGGGGCATTTGCTTTTTCAAGAGAAAACACAAAACCTAAAATTTCCTCACATTGAACAGATGAATACAAACTTCAGATCTACATTCTGCCCCGAGGAAATAAGTTAGCAGGGGAAAGATAATCACAAAGTAAATGAAAGAAAAACCACGGGAAAGAGAAGAAAGGATGGGGGGGACTAAAACCACTGGAAGGAAAGAGAGGGAAGAAGAGATAACAGGAAGCTTGGAGAGAGTGGGTGGGATCCAGAGAGGCAGGAAGAGGGGCACGCCCTGACAGCCAAGGCACCCAGCCCTGAGGCACCCACCTCACCTGCCTCTCCAGCCACCCAGCCACACCCGTCCAGCCCCAGGCAGAGTGCAGGGAGAGTCCTTGCTCTGTGACAGTCATTTCCTGGTCTGGAGTTAGGTGAACTCAATGGCTGCCTCTTCTGATCCCTGAAGTAATGTTCCTCATTTGAATGCCAGGCCTGTTACTTGCTTTTTGCTCTTCTTTTTCCCCTCAAGCTAGTCCTAACCCCCAAGCTCTTTACTTTTATTCTGACTGCACCTCCCCTCATACATGTTAGAGTAGCATGGTGGCTCAAGGTAGTTGCTGAAATAATTGAAAAGAGTAGTTTCAGCACGAAAAGGAAGTTCTGTTGACAAAGCAAAGGTTTACAGAGTAAGAGCTGGTATGCTAGGTATAGATTTACAGAGCAAGAAACGTTAGCGTAGACAGTAAGCAGGCCCCCATTGTTGCAACAAAGAAAAGGATGCAAGGCCAAGGTTATGGATGGTGGTCCTCTTTTATACAGCTTGGGTCAAGCCTACCTTGTGATTCAGAGGTCACCTTGGAAGCAGAGTCTTAAGGCTGTTCTAGGTCACCCTCCAGACTCTGTTGTACCTGTTGCTGGCTACAGAGTCTTGTCCATACTTTTGCAGTTGGCAGGCTAAGTTGTGACTGGGCGATTGGTAGGATGGTCCTTCCTCCCCAGGTGTGAGCAGAATTAAGGTGGGTGACACCAAGATGGACAAGGGCCCCACCCTTGTCCTCCTTCCCTGGAGACCCATTACTAACTAACTACCTAACAGTCACTTAACAAAATCTTCTTCAGACACTGAAACATGTCGCATCCCACAGTCTGACCTGATATTTCTGACCCTGATCTTAGATTTTCTCCCAGGCCTCTCGGTCCTCCGTTCTTTAACGTAACCTCAGAGGAATGATTCCTAGCCCACAACTTGCACAAACTTTCAATTCACTGAGTTCATTTCAATTCAAGCAACATTTATGAAGTATCTGCCACGGGCAGGCTAGAGGCTGAGAGTACCAGGAGAACCCTATCCTTGGAGATATTACAGACTAATTGGAGAGATTAATTCTTAAGGAAATATTTCAGTATAACCTTTAAGAAAGTTCTACCCGAATGCTAGGCGTATGCAGACACAGAGCAGGAGAGTAATTCTGAGCTTAGTGTTCAGGGAGCTGCTGGCAAAGAGGTGGGGAAATGCAATTGCAGGGTGAGGCAGCACCAGCAGTCTGCAGTCAGTCCTTGAGAAAGGATACCCAAAAGAAGTGAGATCTAAGAGAACAGAGGTCTTCTCAAGGAGACCCCAAGGATACACCTAGGAGGTCCTGCCCATGATGCCTCAGCTCTTAGGAATTTGTAAATTTAACTTCCTGGGCCCTGGAAACTAACTTTTGCTTTCACTTCTGTAAAAGCCCAGGGTTCTGTAAAAGCCAGAGCCAGTTTCTCCTGCTTGATTCAAACTGACCAATGAGGAAGGTACCTGAGGGCCAGAACTTCTTGACTGGGGATAAAAAGGAGAAGACTGAGGCAGTCGAGGAGCACGGCCACTTTGAATTCTTCTGTGCCGTCTCTGTGCCCTTCCTCTTTTAAACACGGTGTTTGGGTGTTTGTTGCCTCCACTGGGGCCTCATCTGCCTGCAACAGCGTAACACAAACATGAGGAGCGCAAAGTCCATTCTGCCCAGGAAGGAAATGAGGCTGGAAGTGTTCATTGGACCAATTATGGAAAATCCTGTGTCTGGGCCGGGATCAGTGGCTCGTGTGTGTAATCCTACCACTCTGCGGGGCTGAGGTGGGTAGATCACCTGAACTCAGGAGTTCAAGACCCACCTGAGCAAGAACAAGACCCCATGTCTACTAAAAATAGAAAAGCTAGCTGAGCTTTGTGATGAGAGCCTGTAGTCTCAGCTACTTGCGAGGTGAGGCAAGAGGATCACTTGAGCCCAAGAGTTTGAGGTTACTGTTAGATATGATGCCATAGCACTCTACCCAGGGTGACAGAGTGAGACTCTGCCTCAGAAAAAAAAGAAAAGAAAAAAGAAAATCTTATATCTGCTCTACAAAGCTCAATGTTCCTCTTACAAGAGTTAGAGAGACATTGAAGACATTTAAGTTAAAAAAAATTTTTGGATTTGCATTTCAGATACATCTTTTCAGAGTCTCTATGGTGCTGAATTTGTGGAGAATAAAGGAGGAAATTGAGCTGACTCTTAAGCTTTTCCTCATTAAGATGAGGAATAAGGCAAAGATGTCTCCTGTCACCACTCCTTTTCAACACTATGCTAGAAGTTCTACCTAATTCAATGAGACAAGAAAAGGAAATTAAAAGGATACAAATTGGGAAGGAAGAAATAAAACTGTCTTTGTTTGCATATGACATGACTGTGTATGTAGAGAATCTGAAAGAATCAATAAATACAACCTGGAACTAATCAATGATTATAGCAAGGCTGCAAAATATAATGTTAATACACAAAAATCAATCATTTTTCTATATATTAGGAAAGAACAAGAAATTGAAAGCACAATATCATTTCCATTAACATCATCCCCCACATAAGTTTGTAGATATAAATCCAATAAAATATGTGCCAGAGCTACAAGAAAACAACTATAAAACTTTGGAAGATATCAAAGAATTATATAAACGAAAAGACATTCCATGTCATGGATACAAAAACTCAATATTGTCAAGATGTCAGACATCTCCAACATGATTTAAGGACTCAGAGAAATCCCAATCAAAATCCCAGGAAGTTTATGTTGTTGATAAAGACAATCTGATTCTGGCTCGGTGCCTGTGGCTCAACGAGCTAAGGTGCCAGCCACGTAGACCTGAGCTGGCAGGTTCGAATCCAGCCTGGGCCCACCAAACAACAATGACAGCTGCAACCAAAAAATGGCCAGGCATTGTGGCGGGCACCTGTAGTCCCAGCTACTTGGGAGGCGGAGGCAAGAAACTCGCTTGAGCCCAGGAATTGGAGGTTGCAGTGAGCTGTGATGCCACAGCACTCTATCCAAGGTGAAAGCTTGAGGCTCTGTCTCAAAAAAAAAAAAAGACAATCTGATTCTAAAGTTTATGAGGTGAGGCAAAATACCCAACATAACCAACATGATATGGAAAGAGAACAAAGTTGGAAGACTGACACTATCTGACTTCAAGACTTACCATAAGCTTTCAGTAATCAAAACAATGTAGTATTGGCAAAAGTACTGACAAAAAGATTAATGGAACAGAAATAGACTCACAAAAATATAATCAACTGACCTTTGACAAAGGAATAAAGACAGTACAATGGACAAATGGCAGTCTTTTCACCAAATGGTGAATAACTAAACAAGCATATGCAAAAATGTGAATCCAGACATGAACCTCACACACTTCACAAAAATTATCTCAAATGGACCATAGACATACGTGTAAAATGCAAAACTATGACACTCCTAGACGATAACTCAGGAGAAAACTTAGAAGACCTGGGCATAGCAACGACATTTTAAAACATAAAAGGCATGACCCCTGAGAGAAATAATGAGTAAACTGTACGTCATTAAAATAAAAATGTCTCTGACTCGGCACCCATACTCAGTGGTTAGGGTGCCAGCCACATACATTGAGCCTGGCTGGTTCCAACACAGTCCGGACCTGCTAAACAACAATGACAACTGCAGCAATATAGCCAGGAGTTGTGGCAGGCACCTGTAGTCCCACCTACTTGGGAGGCTGAGGCAAGAGAATCGCTTAAGCCCAAGAGTTGGAGGTTGCTGTGAGATGTGATGCCACAGCACTCTACCGAGGGCGACATAGTGAGACTCTGTCTCAAAAGAAGAAAGAAGGAAGAAAGGAAGGAAGGAAGGAAAGAAGGAAGGAAGGAAGGAAGGAAGGAAGGAAATCTCCACCTCTACAAAAGACAACGTCAAGAGAATGAGAAGATAAGCCACAGAGTGCAAGAATCTATCTGCAAAAGACAAATCCAACAAAGTATTTTTATTCATAATATGTAAAGAACACTTAAAATTCAGCAATAAGTAATGAACAACCTGATTTAAAAATGAGCCAAAGACCTTAACAGTCACCTACCCAAAGAAGATATGCAGATGCAAATAAGCTAATGAAAATACGTTTCATATGGCATGTCATCAAGGAATGCAAATTAGAACCATAATGAGATACCACTACACATCAATTAAAATAGCCAGAATTCTGGCAACAGCAACTGCTGGCAAGGATCTGCTGCAACAGCACTCTCATTCATTTCCGATAGGAATGTAAATGGCAAAATGGTGCAAGCGCTTTGGAGGGGACGTGTCAGTTTCTTAACAAAACTAGCCATACTCTTACATATGATCGAGCGATCACAGTTCTTGGTATCTACCTGAAGGAGTTGACAACTTATGTCCACCCCAAAACCTGCACACATTAGCAGCACCTGTGGGTCAGTCGTAAGGCGCTGGCCCCATATATTGAGGGTGGCGGGTTCAAACCCAGCCCTGGCAGAACTGCAACAAAAAAATAGCTGGGCGTTGTGGTGGGCACCTAAGCCCAGGAGTTGGAGGTTGCTGTGAGCTGTGTGACGCCACGGCACTCTACCGAGAGCAATAAAGTGAGACTCAGTCTCTAAAAAAAAAAAAAAAAAAAAAAAACCTGCACACAGGTGTTTGTAACAGCTTAATTCATAATTGCCGAAATTTAAAAGCAACGAAGTTCAAGAGGTGAATGATGAATAAACTGTGGTATATTCAGACAGTGGATGATTATTCAGTACTAAGAAGAAATGAGCTATCCAGCTATAAAAAGGCCTGATGGAATTCTCAATGCACCTTACTGAGTGAAGTAAGCCAATCTGTAGGATTCCAACTATATGACATTAAGGGAAACGCAACACTAAGGAGCCAGTGCTGGGGTTGGGAAGGAGGAAAGACAAATTAGCAGGGCACGGAGGATGTTAAGGGCAGTGAAAATATTCTGTGTTGACACTGCAAGGATGGATGGTTGTCACGACGTACAACACCAAGCATGAAACCAATGTGAACTAGATTCCATGTGATTATGACGCGTCAATGGAGGGTCGTAAAGTGTAGCGAATGTGCCTCCCTAGTAGGGGATGTAGATAACAAGGGGGACTGGGTGCGTGCACAGGGAACAGGCACGTGGGAGAGCTTCCCTACCATCCCTCTACTTTGCTGTGAATCTTAAAAATTCTCTAAAACAAAAAAAGGTCTTTAAACTTTGGGGAGAAAAAAACAACTAACTCCTGGCTAAATATTAACAACTAACTCCTGGCTAAATATTAAGATATTGTAATTCATTGATTATTTTTAATAAAACCTTCCAAAGAAGGAGTTAAAATATTAAGAAGAAAGTGAACACAAAGTAGGCAAGTATGGTACTTTAAACTTTTGTGAAACCCACACTCCCTCTACCCCAATTCTGTAGGTATTTGAAATTCCAATAAGCACCAGGATTTTTAAAAACCAAAGTAACGGTATGCAAGGTTGCTTAGTTTTCAGTTTCCAAATAAAGGGACTTGCAGACTAAAGACTCACCAGCCATATTAGGAAACATTTCCTTGTATGTGGCTATGTCCCTTCTCTTAGAGGCTTTGATATTGAGAAAAGAACATAAACTTTGAAGCCAGACAGACTTGGTTCAAATACCAGGTATACCACTTACCAGGATAGTAATTTTGAATAAATCCCTATATTCATCTTCTGAGTGTTGGTTGTCTTGTCTATAAGACGGGGTTAATAACATCTTCTTTGCGGGATGTTTTAGGAAATAAAATAAATCATGTAAAAAAAACTATACTTAGCCCCATAACCAAGTACTTAAAGGGCAGGTACTCAGTCGATACCAGCCCCCTTGCCTGCCTGAAATGGAAGTGTGTTTAGGTGTTCAGCATTCTTTGGTCTATAGCCTCAAAGGCCCCTGACAGGTGTTCTGCTCTACTCCGGCTCCTAGCATTTATTTGAGTTTTCTGCTCTCTTTGGAACCCAGCCCAGAGTCATAAAGCCGTTTTCTTCATCTCTACCCCCTCATTCAATGACTCAACCATCCCTTATTTACTCAACACATAGCTATTGAGAGCCAAGTAGTGGACTAGGTGAGAAATGGCAAATAAAAGAGACGTGGCCTCTGCCCTCTGAGTTTGTAGTCCAGTCCTTCCCAAGGAGACCTGTTCTCTTGGGCTGCATGCTGCTTCCTGCTTTGTTTACATTAACTCAGGATTGCCTTGACTTAACATGCAGCTGCCCACATGAAGCCGCTGCCTCTCCTCACTGGTAGCCTTAGACACATTGGATGGAGATGCTGGTCCACAGATGTCTAGACTCTCCGAGAGTGTTGCCTTGGACTTGGTTGATGAGGTCAAGTGGCTCCCCCCCTCATCTCCTGGAAGCTTCCCACCTGCTATGGGCCACACTCTCCATGAGTACAGCTGAGATCACTTTTTGAAACTTTTGTGCTCTTAGAAATTGCTAGTGAATCCCAGGGCATCTAAGTCGGTCCCATTTTCACTAACACACATTGCCAGGATAGCAATTCTCTTCTTCTCTTATCTTGAGCAATAAGAATGTTATTTCCAAAATAGTGAAAGATACTCTTTGGGGGTTCATTTCAAACTGCTAGTGAAAATAATACTCTTTCTTACTTTCTGTTTCATCTCTCTCAAGTGCACAACTCTACCAGTCATAACAAGAAATAAATGAATAGGACTGAAGACTCTGCCAACACCCTCGGCACCACAAGCACAGCTGATTCTTGTGTTTTCAGATCATGTTTTTCTTATCTAGAGCAAACACCTGACTCAAATGAGTTCAATAGCTCAGTATTTTCATGTTATTTTTGTTACCAGACAAATCCCTAAAATGATAGTTATGCATACCTTGTCATGTTTTAGGTCAAGTTCATCTTTTTCTGTAAAAAGATGATTTTAGACATCAAACAGTAAAGGTCCTCTTGTTGTTAAAGTTAATACTTTGAAAGGAAAAATATTAAACATCTGATGACTCAAAATATTTTTAATGTTTTATATATATTTATTTAATTTGACATAGACAAATAAATGTGATGATAGGGTATGTAATCGCAAGACTTTTCAGTGAAACAATTTTTGTTCCATTTCCTTTTTAGCTTAATTACCTCTCCTTTCTCCTGAACATGACATGATAGTGGTGTACTCTTGCATGAAAACTCATTCTAACAACCTGTGTTCATCTTTCATATTTTTCTCTATGTTCAAATAATCATTCACATCCATGAATAATATACATATATACACATGTGCATGCAAGTAACAATATTATATATCCCATTCTACTCTTGATTTTCTCACTCAAGAGTACCCCATATAGATGTCTAAGTTACCTGGTATATTTCTAATTAATTCTTTTTATCATCTGCAGAATATTCTACTTTCTGTATTCTATTTGTCTATTCCTAGAATAATAAAATATTTGTTAGATGTTAATAAACCAACAATTGAGAGATAAGGTATAGGAAACAGGCAAAAACTATACACTTTTTTTTTTTTTTGAGACAGCGTCTCCCTCGGTCACCCTAGAGTTGAGTGCCCTAGTATCATAGATTATAGCAACCTCAAACTTTTGGGCTCAAGCAATTGTCTTATCTCAGCCTCCTGAGTAGCTGGGACTCCAGATGCCCAATAAGAGTTCTAGCTTTGCTTAAGCTGGTCTCAAACTCCTGAGCTCAGGTAATCCATCCATCTCAGCTACCCAGAAAGCTGGAATTGCAGGGGAGTGAGCCACTGTGCCCGGCCCTAAGCTTTGTTGTTTGCGATATAATAGATGTGGATGATGTGGTTGACACAAGTGATCACAATGACATCTCAGAATTGAACTTACTCGCCAAGTTTCAGGCACCCCCCACCACCATGACCAAATAAGGGAGTGTACCTCTGTGATTACAGCTAGAATCAGCAAGATGTATCTTGTCATCAGGGTAGCCCCGAAAGAGAGAAAACCCTAGATGTGAATTCATGGGGGCAAGGGAACAGTGGGCTGAACAAAGCAAGTTTAATTTCTTCTCCCAAGTTCATCAATCAGATGATCTCGTCCTGCATCCGTAAATAAAAGCAAAGAAGGGGTGGGGAGCAGTCAGCCTACCTGTAGCCAAAGCCCCCACATAGGAACATGAGTTCAGAAACAATAGTTATAACCAACAGTTGCTCTTTAGATAATAGCATCATTACAGCAAATTTTGATACCTGTTAAGGCAAGATTCTCTAACATTCTTCTCACTTATTCTTATTTATTTATTTATTTTGGGGCAGTTTTTGGCCAGGGCTGGGTTGGAACCTGCCACCTCCAGCATATGGGGCCGGCGCCCTGCTCCTCTGAGCCGCAGGTGCCGTCCTCATTTATTCTTTTATTAGTTCTTAGTGACTTATTTTCTTCCATATACACTTTTAGATATTTTTGTCTCTTCTACCTCCATCCCCCACTTAGATTGTGGATCAAGTATGAGAACTGCTTTAAGCTTTTCTTTCTTTTCTTAGAGAAATTGTTATTCATAAGAGCCTTTTTTCTCATCCAGGAACATAATAATGTCTTTCTATTTCCTTTGATCTTATTTCATGCCCTCCATTAATATTCCTCTGTGCATTCTTATGAACATTACTTCCAAATATTTTGCAATTTTTAAGTGGAATTGAGAGTGAATTCTTTTTCTCAATTCACTTTCTATAACCTTGTTACTAGGACAATTGAAAGTTACTGCTTTTGCATTTACTCCATAAAAGTATACCTTAAAAATTGTAAGAAAAGTGCTATAAGCAAATATATAATACATTTGAAAACACTGGAAGATACAAATAATTTCCTAGAGAAACATAAATCATCAAAATGTTAGCCCCCCCCCAAATGAAAAACTTAACAGATCAACATTTGTTGAGGAGCTCCACTTAGTCAAACTTAGTAACTACAGATCATATTTCATGAACTTCAAAGCATTTCCTTCACAAGAAGGCTGACCAACCCAATTCTGCATAAATTGCATCACTTCAAAGTCTAAAGTAATAAAAAGGTGTTTTGAGAATCTGTCAA
The DNA here is from genome assembly GCA_963573935.1 of Arctocebus calabarensis. Lineage (NCBI taxonomy): Eukaryota > Metazoa > Chordata > Mammalia > Primates > Lorisidae > Arctocebus > Arctocebus calabarensis. Next base: position 35,949 of record CAUYON010206361.1, on the reverse strand, counting down.
TCCTGACTTCACACTGGAGAGCTGAAGATTAACGTTAAGTCACCAGGTTGCACAAGCTGAGGAACATGCACAGACACCCACAAAATTGGCCTGGGTCTGATGCGTGGAAAACAAAGGCTGGGCTGGCTCTTGGACGTGCTGCGCTAATGAGGGAGAACAGAGGTGGAGTTTTCTCTACCCTTAATCTCTCTGTAGGTGCTCCTTCCAGAGAAAGACCATCCCTGTCGAGCACTGCTGGTCTTGGGTCGAAAACTAATTCATGCTGTGAAGACTGTGCTTTTAGAAACACACCTAGAGTTCGGACTAAATGAACCCAGAAGAATCTCAAGAAGTTTCAATAAAGGCAAGTAAACTGAAAGACTTTTGTTTGTTCAAACAAAATTAATGGGAAGCAATATTTTAAAAATTCCATAGGCCAAAAAACATTTTACTGGAAGATGATTTGTTAACAGTTCAGGTGAATAATAGACTCTAATCCCCTTCCTAACGTCAGTGAAGAGAATAATGGTGTTTATTGAAAGGAGCCCACTTAGACATGCCCAGAATCGCAGAAGGAACATGTTCAGGCTTTTAAACTCCAAGTTCAATGCTTCCCTGAGCATTAGGTGAATACAAAACAGAATCACCTGTTGTTCTGCCCCCCATGAAGATTGGCGGCAACAAAATACATGTGACATTTCTGCTCTCTCTCTGATCAATCTTTTCCAGAAGTTTTACCGTTGCTCAATACTAAAACAGAGTATAAGGAGCTGTACACGTTTTACAGGTTTGACAAACCTTCTTGGAATTTACTAATCCCAAAAGTATCAGCATATGATGCCTCAGTGGGTAAGAAGCCAGTAATACATGAGTCTTTGGTAGAAAAATGTGCTGACCACAAAGAATAAAGAACGACAGGCTCTTCACCTTCAGAATCATCCCTGTCCTCACCATGCTAGAGCTGGTGGTTATCAGCTGCTATATCCTAAATCCATGGAGGGTATTTTTCCTCAGTGTTCTATGCTGTCTTTAGACTCCATCCTTCTACAGATTGGTGTATGTGACAAAGCAGGAAACACATATGATCTAAATTTATTTTTTTCAGACAGAGTCGTACTCTGTCACTCTGGGTAGAATGGCATGATGTTATAGCTCACAGCAACCTCAAACTCTTGGGCTCAAGCAATCCTCTTGCCTCCACCTCCCAAGTAACTGGGACTGCAGGTGCCCGGCACCACACCTGACTCGTTTTTCTGTTTTGAGTAAGGACAGGATCTTACTCTTGCTCAGGCTGGTCACAAGCTCCTGAGCTCAAGTGATCCACCCAACTTAGCCTCCCAGAGTACTAGGATTGCAGATGAGAGCCACCGTGCCCAGCTACAATCTGAATTAAAACAATTATAAAAGAAAAATCCCCTTTCTCAGGAATTACCAATAATAGGACTACCATTTGATTACTAGAAAAACAAAAGTCACATTCCCACAAACCTTAAAAGTATTTGACGACTTCTGTAAAATGTGCTGTTTGTCATCACAAGGAAGATTTATAACATACAAATGAAGGGGATGTAGCATCACCAGAGAGTATGGTAAAGAACTTGACTTTGACTTTTTTGATCCTCATATGTTTTCATACCATATCATCACATCACCTGAAAGGATGGAAAGGTTAGGACAATATAGGTCCAGAAGGGACCCTAGTCTCCTGGATCTGGATGAGATCCAGAATTGGTTCAGTTCTGAGTCTAGTGCCTTAGATTGATATGCTTATGATATTGACTTCATTTTAATTTCTTATACAAGCATTCCCTGAGTCACAAACATCCAACTTATGTATAATTTGCACTTCTGAATGGAGGCTATTGCAATAAGTCCCCAAGTTACAAACATCACCCAACATATGACTCGCACTTACAGACACCCTTACAGGTAATAAGTAAATGTATCTGTTCCAACTTACATACAAATTCAACTTAAAAACAAATTTCCAGAACCTATCTTATTCGTAACCCAGGGACTGCCTTTAGTCTAACAAATTATTACTATTAAAATAACATTTAAATTCCTTAATAGAGCCCAGCACGGTGGCTCACGCACCTGTAATCCTAGCACTCCGGGAGGCTGAGGCAGGTGGATTGTCTGAGCTCATAGGTTTGAGACCAGCTTGAGCAAGAGCAAGACATCATCTCTAAAAATAGATGGGCATCGTGGCAGGCACCTGTAGTCCCAGCTACTCAGGGGGCTGAGACAAAAGAATCACGTAAGCCCAGGAGTTAGATTGTTGTGAGCTATGATGCCACAGCACTCTACCAAGGGTGACAAAGTCAGACTCTGTCCCCCCCCAAAAAAATCCTTAATAGAACTAAAACCTATCTTTCTTTTTTTTTCTTTTTTTTTTTTTTGCAGTTTTTGGCCAGGGCTGGGTTTGAACACACCACCTCCAGCATATGAGGCTGTACCCTACTCCTTTGAGCCACAGGCACCACCTAAAATCTATCTTTCTCATAAGAGTCCTATTTTCTCAATAAAGAGGCAGAAAAGAATGACCTATAACAAACTTTATGGGCGGCAAGGAGGTAAGAAGGAGGGACAAGCATTCTCACATTTTATCAACAGAAATGTAAACTGCCTTTCAGAGGACAATCTATTAAACATTTAAACTACGCATTCCCTTTGATCTAAAAGGTACACTTGCACAGATTTTAAAGATATTTTCATTTGTTCCCTTTGCAAAGTCCTAGGACTATTCTAGTAAATGACGTAGACACAATCCCTCAATCCACAGAGCTAAGAAATAAATTACAAAATAATAATCATTAGAATAACAATAATGGGGATGAAGGTGCCCAAGCTTTGAGAATAAAGATCTTTCTCAGAAGGCCTCATTAGCTACGGTCTGGGGAGGTAGGGCTGGGTACTGATTGAAGACCTGAGGCCGAAAGAGTTGAGGGTTTGGGAAGAACAAAAGAAGTTGTGTGCAAGGAGGAAATGTGTGAGGTGATGAAGGAGGAAAATGGGGAATGAGTTGGGCAGGTCCCCTGAACCGTAGCAGGCAGTTTCAGTTCTGTTCCAAGGACACTGGAAGCCGCCATCTTTTTAAGAACAGCCCTCAGCTGGCTGAGTGAGGGTGTCAGTGAACTGAGCAAGAGACCAGAAGGAAGCAAGGGCTCTCTATTGAAGGGGGGATCTCAGTGTTTTCTGGTCAGCGGTGAGATTACTCTCTGCATAATGGCTGTGGAAAGCTAAGGTCAACTTGAACCTGGATGTTACGAGGAGGGTGAGAGACCTCAGGAATTTGACTAGTGAGGAAGAGGGAATTAAATGGATTCAGAATGAGTTTTGTGAGTAAATCCATCCTTGCCAGTTTTACTCCCAGCAAACAAGAACCAAAGAAAGGTTTTCCCCGAAAGAAGCATTTCGTTGAAGCAAGTGAGAGTAAGTTTAATTGGAAAATTCCTCATTCACACTTCTTATGACCTAATGAAAATACTCCCACAAATAAGCAATCATACCAAATCAGAGCCAAAAGAAGTACACCTGGACCACAGCATAAGAAAAATTTTTTAAAGTTACATTCATCCATATTTATCCTTCTGAATTTAAATAAGTATGTGAAAAAAATTATGCAAATGTTTTTAAAGAATTCATTTTAGGAATCACAGAAGTATAGTGAACCTTGTTAATACGATCAAACAAGAAAGTGGGTCAATATCTCCATTTCCTCATTATTAAGGCACAAACTGTTCTCTGCACATGCACAGTCACTGCATTTCCTGACATTTCTGATGCCCTCTGGGGATGGTCCTGACAGGAGAGATGTATGATTCCCATCCCCTTGGAAAACAAAGTCATGGGTCACTACCACTGCAGGCCATTCCAGGCCTACCTGTATGATTTTGTTAATGCACAATCTATGAACCTAATACCTCTATTCATGAAATCTGTGAACATTCAAGAATAATTAAATATCAAAAAGTACTAATATCTGACATGGAAGTTATACTACATACATTTTCGCAGTCAAAGCAAACAAAAGGCAGCGAAGGCTTGCCAGGGGAGGCAGAGTTTAAACAACATTCTCTCCTTGATGGGCAATAGAGCTGCCATAGATAACAGAGAATCATGGAATCCTCAGAAGACACTGCCAGTTTGAATGTTCATTCTTAGTGCTTCAATCCTCATGCCACAGTGTCATAATTCAACGTCCAAAAAATAGAAACCGATTTCCTTAACTTTCTAAAACTATGACGGGTTGAATCTACTTTCCAGCCCTTACGTTTTTGACATGGCACACTAACTGAAGGACAATATACATGCGCCATGAAATTCCCTTTTAATGATTCTGATTATTATTATTATAATCTTATTCTTATTTCAGCCTCTTGAATAAGAGCCAGTTTCAAGTTGGACTTGGTTTTCCAAAATCATTATCCAGAGAGTGATAACATCACCACTCACTAGGAAACACTGGAAAGTCCTTCCATCTTTCCTTTTCCCAAACATAAAGGAAAGAATGTCAGGAAGCACTGCCTAGCCCAGGATGCACAATGCAGGATGCACAAATGCACCAGCAGCAGGACTAACCTCCAGGCGACATTCCCACCACAGCATAAAGGTGGTCCCAGTACTAGGATGCTTTATTTCCTTATGGAGGTCACTGATCTTCCAAAGAAAAGGAAGTATTGGCTTAGGGCAATGTCAAGGGCACGTAGAAAGAAGAGTAGAAAGCCCAGTCTACCTATGGAGCGCAAAACAGGATATACTATTGTTGCCTACAATCTCCCCAAGTTTTCTGCAATCCTCCTGTGGGACAAGTAGATGAACCATACTGCTACAAACCAACGATGCCACCACCACTCCTATCAAGTGTCCAGCCCCAACCAAGAATCCTTAGGTGGCATTTCAAAATACAAAAGTGAAATACTGATGAAGTTCCAAATCTATGTTCAGGTGAGGAAAGAGTAGAATGATAGTTACCCACTTGGAAATCCTAATTAATTAAAATTGTCAACAAACTGGAATTTTATGAAAGGCAAATCAGAATAAGGTGAGCCATACCTAGAATTTAGTCCACAATGCAATTAAATGGGTATGCTTACAAATATCATAATTCCTGGCCACCATTTATTAAAAATTTCCTTTGTCTTTAGCACAATTATGCTCTGAAGAATTGCAATATATTAAATGATGGAAAAGGAAAAATTGAAAGTTTGTTAAAGTTTATTAAGTTTGTCTCTTCTTCCCTGCCCCACAGTTTAGAATGTTGTTCATAAAGACTAGCTTTCCTTGCGTTATTTTTTAAACAATTTCCTTTTCTAATTATCAAACCAATGAATTCTGATTATAAAAACAAAATCAGAAAATATATGAAGATATGATGAAGAAAATACCTCTACAATCCCCTCATTCAAAAAGTTCTAGTAGTATATTATGGCAGTTCCCTCTACTCTTTGCTCATGCTTATGTATTTCCTCTCTTATACTCTAAGAAAAAAGCACCAATATACCTCCATATAAACCCAAGACTCTCACCACTATTAATCAAATTCAAACACTAAATTCAGAAAGGTAACCAATATTTTCAACACTGAATTCCACTTTATAAAATTCCTAATAAATTCCATGATGCACATCCCATGTTCTAGCCACTCCAATTTTCTAACTAGTCACAGAGAGACCACCTCTTAATTCAGAAAAGACTTTATCCTATGCCTCAGTCTTTCTATGTTGGAAAGGATTCAGTAATAATCACTTTCTGAAAGTGCATAAAATATAAACTTACAGAATTTAGAGGGAACTCTACAACGAACATCAAACCTGAACTTTTGAAACTATTTCTCCAAATGGAAGCACCTTTTCTTTTTTTATGGAAACAGAATTTCAGGGTGGCACCTGTGGCTCAGTGGGTAGGGTGCCAGCCCCATATATGGAGGGTGGCGGGTTTGAACCTGGCCGTGGCCAAACTGCAACAAAAAAATATCTGGGCATTGTGGTGGGCGCCTGTAGTCCCAGCTACTCCGGAGGCTGAGGCAAGAGAATCACCTAAGCCCAGGAGCTGGAAGTTGCTGTGAGCTGTGACACTACAGCACTCTACTGAGGACGATAAAGTGAGACTCTGTCTCTAGAAAAAAAAAAAGAAAGAAACAGAGTGTCATTCTGTCACCCTGGGTAGAATGTCATGCTGTCATAGCTCACAGCAAGCTCAAACTCTTGGGCTTGAGCAATCTTCTTGTGTCAACCTCCCAAGTAGCTGGGACCACAGGTGCACACCACTATGCCCAGCTAGTTTTTCTATTTCTAGTAGATAGGGTCTGGCTCTTACTCAGGCTGGTCTCAAACTCCTAAGCTCAAGCAATCCACCCACCTCGGCCTCCCAGAGTGCTAGGATTACAGGTGTGAGCCACCATGCCTGTCCTGGAAACACCTTTTAAAGACCAACTAATTATTTCTTTGTTAGAGTCAATACTCATAAGATCTGTCATAAATATCATTTAAGGTATATGTCACTTAGGAGTCAGCAAGCTTTTTTCCTATAAAGAACAAGATAGTAAATATTTTTGGTTTTGTGGCCATACAGTCTCTGTCCAACTATTCAACTCTGCCATTGTAGCACAAAAGTAGACATAAATAAGGTATTAACAAGTAGGTGTGACAGTGTTCCAATAAAAGTTTATTTACAAAAATCTTTATTTCAAACCTCAGATTTTTCTGGAGATAGATGGTAAGGATAACCATTCTGAAACAATGTGAATATGTTTAATGCTACTGAGCTCTAAACTTAAAAAGAGTTAAAATAGTAAATCTTATGTTAAGCATATTTTACCATAATTTAAAAAGAAATGCAACTTTGCCTACAAGAATTTTTTTCCGACTCATAATCCTTTATGCTTAAAATATTTTGTGATTCAATGATTTCCCCAAAACTAAAAAACTTCTAAAATCTGACACATAAATACTTGCAAAGATAAAATTACTCTCCTAATGAACCTTTGTTTGAATATTGTGGAATTTTCAAAAGTGTTTTTAACTTTAATATTACAAGGAAACTAATTAAAATGATGTTGGTAGTTTTTGTTATGTCTCTATAACTTGGGGTAGAGTCCAGATGTTTAGACATGTCCAAGTATAGAGCATTGAGCATGTTGACTACTTCAAGGGGGGTGTCTTGAGTAAAAGAGAATAAAACTAAATTACCTTATTAGGCAATTTACTTTTGAAAGAAATACAGTAGGAAAGGTGTCATCTGAGCATTATCAGAGAGTTGCTTTTGCAATGTATTGTTTATATATTTCAAATATCTAAAGTAGCATATAACTGTACAATTTTATTTATAATTTTTTTCTAAACTTACATTAAATTACAAAGCTTCTGCATAGCCAAGAAAATAATTAACAGAGTAAATGAACAACCTAGAGAATGAAAGAAAAGATTCACATGCTGTACATCCAGTAAACGGCTAATATCCAGAATCTATAAATTAGCAAGAAAAAACAGACAACCTATTTAAAGGCGGACAAAAGACAGGAACAGAAATTTCTCAAAAGAAGATATACAAATGACCAACAAACATGAAAACATGCTCAACATCACTAATCATCAGGGAAACACAAAAACACAATAAGACACCACCTTCCTTAGCATTGCCATGATCAAAAAGTCAAAAATCAATAGTGCTGGAGCAGATGCGGAGAGAAAGGAATAGTTGTATACTATTGGTGGGACTGCAAATTATCACAACCTCTATGGAAATCAGTATGGAGATTCCTCAAAGAAATAAATGTAGATTTACTATTCAGTCCAGTAATCTCCCCACTGTATATCTACCCAAAGGAAAAGAAGTCATTTTATCAAAAAGACATTTGCACTTACATGTTTACCTCAGCACAATTCACAACTGCAAAGATGAGACATCAAACTTAAGCACCCATCAGTTCATGAGTGGATTCTCATCTAATACCAGGGAGTAATACTTAGCCACAAAAAAGGAATGAAATACTGTCTTTGCAGCTACTTGGATGGGAGATGATTACCCTTATCGAAACATCTCAGGAATGGATATCAAACACCAGATGTGCTCTATAATAGTTGGAAGCTAAACAGGGGCACCCATAGGCACAAAGAGATACCACAGTCATTGGAATTTGAGAAGGGGGAAGGTGAGAAGGGACAGGAGTAAAAACTCTCTTATCAGGGACAGTGAACACTATTCTGGTGACTGGCACACTAAAAGCACCGGTTAAGCATTATATAATGTATTCTTGTAACAAAAACATTTATACCACCTTAATTTTGGGGGGGGGGAAGGACCTACATTAATGGTTGCCTGATGGGATTATTTTTCTTCATATTTGTAGTTATTTTCAATAAATGTATGATTGCTCAACACCTACATTTTGCTTACCCTTAGATCTACCACACACATTCAGGTTGAAAATAAATTGCTCTTCCACAAGTTAGATTTTAGGGGATTTTTAATGTTTTGCTTTGCTTCTCAGTTGTCATTGTAATCATAAGAAGCCAACTAGATTTTTTTCAGCACGGTCAGGGCTAGCTCTTGCACTTCTGCATCATGATTAATTTATTATTCACCTGGTGGGTGTCTTCCTATTAAACATTGTCTTTAGCCTGTGAACTTTTCTTTCAGCTTCCAACAAAGGATTTCATTGCTTTAGGAACTGAGGTGTGTCTCAGTTTTACCTGGGAGCAAAAGTGATGTAAGCGTTTCTGGTGAGACCAGCCCTTGGTATGGGGTGGGGAGGGACCGCGCATAACAGGCCATCTGTAGACTCCTGCGGAAGGCAGCAGAGACGCTGCTGAAGACATTTCTTAGACTTCGTCGGCAGACTACTGGCAGGACAGGAGCAGCACCTCGCTTGGATTTGTTCGCCAGGGAAAACAATGATGGGGCTTTTTCCCAGAACCACAGGGGCTCTGGCCATTTTAATGGTAAGTCCTGTACTTTCCCAATAACCTCAAATCTTCCCTGCTCCCTTCTTTGCTAGAAAATATATTTGATTGCTGAATCCTTATTATAAATTCTAAAAAAGGTGCAGTGCAAATAAACATTTTAAAATGAAATCCTAGGGATTTTCCATTTCCTTTTGTGGTTTTCATACACGTATTTTACATAGAAAAAAATAAAGCAGGAGGAAATGAATTTTAAAGTACTCATTTAGAATTTCTTTAGTTGACGAGTTAAATAATCCTAATCTTGGGTTATATTTTTCTCAGCTCATTCATTTCCTTCAAAGTTATGCTTTTGTTCATTTTCTAACGCATACATTATTACCTACAAGGGAGCCACGTCTATTTTTCAAGATTCTATGTCTCTTAGGAATATGGCCAAGAACTTTACATGCCTGGTCTTGATACTTGACATGCTATTAAAACAGTCAAAGACTGCTGAATTAGAATGAAAGCAATGTTTGACTGTAGAGAAGGCGGGAGAATTCTTAAGAAATGTTTATATTTCGCCATTATGTGCAAAAAAATAATAATAATCCAGCTTTTGGGTAAAGAAAAAATCGTACAACTTTTTTTAAGCTATCTTCTCAGGAGAGTAATACATCTGTGGATTGGGAAAGTTTTACATAATGTTACCTAAAAGTAAAATATTAATCTGGATATTATAGACTAGCTTATTCCTTAACTGTGTACAGTGAAGAGAAAAATAGGCCACAATATTATCAGTTACACAAATATATCAGAAGTGCTAAATATACCTTTAGTTAATATCCAAGATAAGTCCTAATGCTAATTCCCATGTTGTCCATGATAAGTTGGGTTGGCTCGGGCATCAGTTTGCCTAATTTCCTCTTCTAAAAAAATAGAGATGATGGATTTCAAGATGTAACAGGGAGCTAGAGCTCAAGAAAGAACCTTCTAAAAACCGAAGTTGTCTAAGTCAGATGAGGCTGCTTTGTGCGCTAGACTTTCCTAGCCTTCCCTCTTAAGACAGTGCTCAAGCAGGGAATGCGTCTCGGCTCTTCCTCAGATTCTGTTTCTCTTATGACAATGCAACACTTTTTGCCTTTATCTGAAACAAGAAACACCGCAAACAGAAATGTGTCAGTTGTATAAATTTCCCATCTTTCCAATAGGAAAATTCTGGGCTGAACCACAGGTAGCCTCATAACCATCTGTCCAAACCATAACCAAGAAGTTTGGCATCTGGGGCACAGAGTGTTGGAATAACACTGCCAATAAGGACCTAGGATTGGATTACCACAAGCTAAGGGAAGCTCTTTTCTCTGTTGTAATGCATAACCGCTCTCAATTTCTCCTCTGGTTCTAGAGTGACTGTAAAATCATTATTTGGGGGCTATTTTTTTACCCCTGTATCCCCAATGCCTACTATAATATCTGTCCTACAGTAAAAAATGCAATTATTTGAAAAATGAATACATGAATGGCAGAATGAGCCCTCTCTAAACTATTGACATGGTGACCCTATAATTCTAGCCATGGAGGAAACTATGAAATGTCAGGCATTTTACTCCACTCAGGAAAATTTTACACACACACATACGAATGCACAAGCTATTTAAACAGTGTAACTTCATATGCTATTGTTAAACTGAATGGTCTAGACCTGCCTTGTCCAATATGATAAGCTGCTAATCACATGGGATTTCTATACACTTGTTATGTGCTTGGTCTGAACTGAGATATGCTGTTAAGTATAAAATATATATCATGATTTGAAGATTTAGTATGAACGAAAGAATGTAAGAGATGTTACTAATAATTTTTCCATTGAATGTATGTTGAAACGGTAGTATTTGGGATATATTAAAGATATTAATTTTAACATATGTAATTAACATGTTCATTTCATTTTTTTATAACTTTCTTGATGGGACTGATAGAAATTTTAAACTTATGCGTGTGACTCACATTTGTGGTTCTTATATTTAATTGGAGTGTGATGGTAATGAGATTGGCAAAGGCAATGTTGGTCAGGGGTGAGGCAGACAGTCAAGGTGCTGTGAATTCAATGAGATCTGAGCTATTTTTTGATTAGTACAGACGGACCAAAAGGAAATATCTTGGGCTGTCAAACCAGCAGCATAACTGAAGACAGACACAATTGTGGCATTTGCCTAGGGGCAATGGGCACACTGGTTTCACCGGAATAATAGTTTGTTTCGGGAACTCTGGACAAAAGCTGGAAAGTCAGCTGAGGGTCATGTTGAAAGTGATTTCTGTAAAGGCTAATGGAATCCTTTTAGAAATGGGGAGCCACCCACAGTTTTGAAATAGTGTGGTTATGGAGAAAAAAAAGCAATGTTTTGAAAGCATCGTCAAGTGAGAATGGACGTCTTTTGTTGTTGAAGGGTGGGGTCTGAGAATTGGAAGATGGGTTTGGAGGTTTTGAAATAATTCCCATCCTTCAATACATGAGCTGCCTAGGGAGGTGAGATTCATCAGAAAAGCCATGGCCTTGAATCTCTAGTGTGTGTAGTACCACTGACTCAGTGCAGGCCTTGTTTCATCAACTGTCTAGTAAGAGTAATTATACCCCAGCCCCTCCCTAGTGAGAATAAAGCAGCAGTGTGTGCAAAAAAAAACACCAAAAAAAAAGTGCCTTGAGAAATACAAAGTGCTTTGTGATACACTAATTTTTATCACTTGTAATCCTTTAGTAGTAGTGCTAATTCTGGATCTTGTCATAATAATTGTGTAAGACAGCATCCAGTTTTAGCAAGAAAGGACCTACATTTTTCTTGAGCCAAAGAACATATCAAAAACAGTTGCGAGATTGTTTGAGAATTGATAGGGAAAAGTAAAAGGCATATTTTAAATGGCGATAATGGTGGCTGTGGGAAAGCAACAGGTTTTCAAACTTGGAGAATTCCTACATTTTCAGCTATTTAGTCTTCTAGGTGAGTTATTGGGAGGAAAGGCATAAAGAACACCTGTCTATTATTGAAGGGAAATATAATATTTAGCAGTTTCTTGTGCCTGTTTTACCCATTCCCCACATTACAAAATAAACACTTTGAGGAAAGTGTTTGTGGTTAAAATGTTTATCCTCAGAGATTTAACCGTAAATTTGTCTTCAATGGAAACCATTGTTCAGTGTTTTACGGTCCACCAAACTCAAAACAGTTTGTCATATAACCCTCCTGTTAGCATTTGGGGACAATAAGCTGTATAATTTCATGTTATTTATTATGTAAGACATTACTCATTATAAAACAAATAGATATATTTAAAATCTAAAGATTTTGAAAGGGGCCGGGCGCAGTGGCTTACACCTATAATCCCAGCACTCTGGGAGGCTGAGGAGGGTGATTGCTCATGCACAGGAGTTCCAGACCAACCTCAACAAAAGTGAGAGCCCATCTGTAAAAACAACCGGGTACTATGGTGGGCACCTGTAGTCCTTGCTACTTGGGAGGCTGAGGCAAGAGGATCACTTGAGCCCAGGGGTTTGAGGCTGCTGTGAACTATGAAGCTATGGCATTCTATCAAGGGCAAAAGCAAGACTCTGTCTCAAACAACAACAAAAGGCGGTTCTGAAAGTATAATTTTTTTTAAAGAAGTTGGTAATGGTAGGGAAAAAAATTGAGTTCTGAATTAGTGCATGATCTAAATATAGCACAACTATCTTCAACTACCTTCTTCTATAGAATACTCAAAAGGTTAGTTTTTAGGAAAAGAATTTTAGAATAAATGGCCTAAAGTTTTAACAAAAGGAAAATCCTTGAGGTCTATTTCTTCTCTTGACTAGATGATTAATATAATTTCTAGTGCTAATAAATACATAAAGATAAATTTCCTACTGAGCCTCTCTATAAGTTAAGATTCTAAAATCGGAATAATCTTGCCAAGTGATTCTTCCCAGCCCCACCTACTTGGGCAGAAGTCAGGAAAGACATAATTACTTCCACCAATTAGCACTCCCACTTGCTTAATACCTGAAACCAGTTTTCATCTGGTGCTGGAACACTCAGTGCTCATGAGTGTTAGCCTTTGGCTCTTCTTTTCCAGTTAAGAGTCAAACTGATAGCCTACGGTAAGGGCTTGCTTTGGGTAGGTCATCACAAGGAAATTATCTAGACCATTTCTTACTATGCACAATTATAAAATGAATAACTGAATCTGTCTAATATGCACATGTTTCTTGGAGGACCACTGTGCAGCTGGCCAGGTTGTGCACTGCACAACTCCAGGAGGTGTATTCACAAACTACAGTGCGAACAGTGCTCCCTGGAGTTGTTCAAGGAGCAACCTACACAATTGTACAGTGGAATACTGTTTCTTTTCTCTAATGGTCTGTGAATGGTGACAGGTCACTTCATATCAAAGTGTTCCTTTCCATTTTTTTAAAAGTTCAATAACAGAATTAACATTTAATAAATTGTTTACTATAGACTAGAGCTCATGATTTATTTAATCCTCACAACAAACCTATAAGTTAAGTAAAATCATTCCCATTTTACATAGAAACTGAAACAGTAATATTCCCAAGTTATATGCTGGTACATGTTTGGGACTGGGATATCAATTCAGGGATTCAGAATCTAGTGTTCAATTTTATATTACCATACTTGACTACAGCCTGCACACCATTTAAAATGAGCTTTTAAGAACATCCAAGGCCAGGTACAGTGACTCACACCTGTAATCCTAGCACTCTGGGAGGCTGAGGCAGGTGGATTGCTTGAGCTCAGGAGTTCAAGACCAGCCTGAGCACAAATGAGACCTGATCTCTATTAAAAATAGAAAAATTAGCCAGCATGGTGGTTCATTTCTGTACTCCTGAGTACTCAAGAGGCTGAAGAAGGAGGATTACTTGAGGTCAAGAGTGTGAGGCTGCAATGAGCTATGAGATACCACTGCTCTCTACTCAGGACAACAGAACAGGATTCTGTCTCAAAAAAAAAAAGTTAAAGAACATCCAAGAATATTTGTTTCTTTTAGCATCTCTATCATGACATAAGGTTCTCAATTTAGTTAACTCTAAAAATCAGTTATCGAAAATAGAAATGTCCAAAACTAAATAACACTTTTCAAGTCATTACACATATATCATTTTTGTTCAATTAAGGAATTTGTCTCAATAAATATGATGTTTATTGTAATGTCTTGGTGTTTTAAATTTTAAATTCAAAAACTCAATGTATTGAAAAAGATACTATGAAAAATAAGTTGATTTCTTCTGAACTGTACCTATATAATTTATTCAACAAATGTCTCAAACACCCCCATGATCTGACGCATTCACAGTCATTGTATGCTACCAATTACAGAAGTACCACCAACCTGTGTATATTTTGCAACTTTTCCAAAAAATTAATACAAAATCACATTTAAAACTTATAATGATTTCTTTGCATTTTCTGATTCATTCTACAAGTTTCCCAGACAGAAATCTTTATATTAAAGCTGAGAAGGGTGGTCATGCCCAGACCCCGCTGGGACACACTCCCCGCATCTGTCTTAGTTTAATGGTGTGTTCCTCTTCACACTAAAGTTTGATATAATTCAAAATGCTGGCCAAATTTACCTAAATAGTGGGTGTTATTAGCCATGGTTTTTAAAAGTCTAGTCACCCATATCCTCAAATGATATTTAATAGTAACCTGAATGTTGCAATAATATACATTTTTTAATAGTAACTTATTTAATAGTAACCTGAATGTTGCAATAATATACATTTTTATTAGCAAATTGGGAATGTTATGTCAAGTTATTTTATTTCATATACGTCTTAAATTTCATAATCAGATTTGATTTTTTTTTTTTGAGACAGAGTCTCACTTTGTCACGTTTGATAGAGTGCTATAGTGTCATAGCTCACAGCCATTTCAAACTCTTGGGTTTAAGCAATTCTCTTGCCTCAGCTTCCCATGTAGCTGGGACTACAGCTGTCTGCCATAATGCCTGGCTATTTTTTGAGAAAAGGTCTCACTCTCGCTGGGGCTGGTCTTGAACCTCTGAGCTGAGGCAATCCACCCACCTCAGCCTCCCAAGTACAGAGATTACAGGCATGAGCCACCCCACTGGCCTGTCAGATTTGATTTTAATAAAATATTTCCAATTCCTATCTATACCAAAGCCTATAGGCTATATTGAAGTGTTTTTTTTAATTCAAATGCATTTTATTCTAAAACTTATGTTATCTATTACCATTTCATTCTATATTCATGTTTAAGAAATCATGCAATTAAAATTTACAAAATAATCAGAAAAACCAGAGTACAAAAATCAAAGTACAGAAATTCTTAAGATAAGTGGTGTTTTTTCCACATTGGATTCTCAATCCAGGCCACCAAAAGAGAAAACTTAACTGATTTAAATTGTCAGAAAACTTTTAAATATTTATTACTTGATTTACCCATTATACAATGTATGCATATCTCAAAACAACATGTTGTACATGGTATATACCAGATGCAGTTTTTGTCAAAATAAATTAATAAGTGACCTTATATTAGCAAACTGTTCAAGGAGCAACCTACACAATTGTATAGTAGAATACTGTTTCTTCAAGTACGTATCACACTAAGTATTAATTAACAAAAATAACTTAAGCTTCAGAAAAATCTATCCTAGATAATACAATGCTGTGATTACATTTCTGAATATCTGAAGAGCACTGCAATATTCAGAAATGTTTCTTATCAACTACTGCATATTCCAAGAAACAAAAACATTCACATTTCCACAATGTTTCTCAAAATTAGGGAACATTTTTGGTGATCTGACTTCAAAAGAAAGGATAAGAAAGAGTAAGGATTCAGGCTAAATCACTTCATTAAGGGATCTGATCCTATGAAAAGACGGAACAATAGTAACTCCCAGAGTTTAGGATTTGTCCTTCCCTTGCTTCCCAGGAAAACAGAAATTGTACCTTAATGTCTCCTAGAAGAATCATTCTTCCTGGGGCTAGTACCAACATGATTCATATTTTCTGGATGACTCTTTCCGAGTTTCCTGTAAAGGGGAGTGTGCTCGGCCCACCCCTTCCCTCACATGTGGCTGAGTCGTTCTTATGACCTGGGAACGAAGTTGTACACCATTCATGTTTTCTCTCCCCAGTAACTCATGGTGTTGCTTAAGGAAGAGG
Organism: Arctocebus calabarensis; assembly: GCA_963573935.1. NCBI lineage: Eukaryota > Metazoa > Chordata > Mammalia > Primates > Lorisidae > Arctocebus > Arctocebus calabarensis. The sequence continues at coordinate 19,893 of CAUYON010206361.1, read as the reverse complement.
AGCATGGCTGTAAAATCCTTTTGAGACACCTTATAACCACATGTATTTGTTCTTCTTCAGGCCAATCTGAACACATGCTCTTTGAAATCAGATTTTCAGCTGAAATGTTTAGAATGGAAGGGTCCTGGCATCCTGTGCCTGACATAGTTTTTCCTTTGTGTCAGACTTGGACTTGTCTAATCATTATAATTCTAGAAAATACACAATGTAATAAATCTACATTGCTTCAGGAGTAACCCCTGCCTTTGGCTAGATATATTAATACATCTAAATTGACTGCCATAGAACTTTCTTCCTATCATTTTTTTTTCTTTCTACCAACTTTGGTTAGAATCTAGTATAGTAGCTCAGTGCCTGTGGCTCAACGGGCTAAGGTGCCAGCCACAGACACCTGAGCTGGTGGGTTTGAATCCAGCCCAGGCCTGCCAAACAACAATGACGGCTGCAATCAAAAAATGGCCGGGCGTTGTGGTGGGTGCCTTTAGTCCCAGCTGGTTGGGAGACGGAGGCAGGAGACTCGCTCAAGCCCAGGAATTGGAGGTTGCTGTGAGCTGTGATGCCACAGCACTCTATCCAGGGTGACAGCTTGAGTCTCTGTCTCAAAAAAAAAAAAAGAATCTAGTGTAGCAAATGGTGTACAAGCTCTGCAGTCAGGCTGAAGTCTAAATCCTGGCTCTACCAGATCTGTTAGTTGAGGCAAAGTATTCATCTTCTCATGTCTCCATTTCTTCATCCATAAACTCGGGATTTTAACAATAAAGTATAACAGAGTCTCTTTCCCATGGCTGTTGTAAGTATTAAATGAGATAATAAGTATAAAGCTCTGGAAAAACACCTGACACAGACACCATGTACTAAATGTTAGCTACTATTATTACTCTTCTAAATTTTTTTCTTCTGATTTATTTTCAGCAATCATTCTCCTACCAAATTCTCTTCAGATTAGATAATCAATGGATCAGCAAATAGTTGTTTTATTATTTTATTTATTTATTTATCTTTTGAGGCAGAGTCTCACTTTGTTACCCTTGGTAGAGTGCCATGGCATCACAGCTCACAGTAACCTCAAACTCATGTGCGTAAGAGGTTCTCTTGCCTCCCAAGTCGCTGGGACTACAGGCACCTGCCACAATGCCCAGGTATTTTTAGAGGCGAGGTCTAATGCTGGCTCAATCTGGTCTCTAACTCCTGAGCTCAAGCAAAATCCACCACTGTCTCAGCCTCCCAGAGTGCTAGGATTATAGACAGGCGTGAGCCGCTGCTTCTGGCCTCAAATAGCTGTTTTAAATACCTGATGAGGTATGTGGTATTGTGAAGGATGCAAGAAAAAACATATCAAGATGATGTTCACTATTGTTTCCCAAAGGAACGGCTTCCATAGCTTCTGGGAACTGTTTGTAGAACACCCAGAACTGGAAGAATATATTTATATTGAGAGCAATATTTCTTTTCCCAGGAGGAATTTACCTTTGAATACTGCTTCTCCAAACCTACTTCTTTTAAAATAGAAACAAATTACTATCTGGGCAACAAAATGTAGCAATCAGGATTATTAGTTTTATGTAATTACTTATGAGAAGGATTCACATTTAATTTGACTTTATTTAAATGTCTACAGGTGGTCCTATTGGTTCATGGAGAATTGCACATAGAGGTAAAGTATGAAAAAGTTTTTTGTACTTACAATAGTTTAGTTTAAAAACTTAAAATTGTGTATAGAAAAAATAAATATTTAATGCTTCAAAGTATTTGATAATTTAAAATTAGAATTCTAGCAACTAATCCAACAATATTTAAAAACCAGTCATCTTTAAATGTCATTATTATAATTTATTTTATTCTTTTTCCGTATCTTAAACAGATCAACTTGTCAAATTCTATATGCCCAGATAGTTAGATATTATGGAATATACAAAGGAAATATAAATTATGATTAAATTCCAATGTTAAAAATCATATAGATTTATAATTTTTTATGGTTTTATAATTATTTTATAGTTCATTTTATAATTTTTTATAATTTTATAATGATTTTATCGTTATAATTATTTTATAGTTCATATAGCTTTATAGCTATTTACTGTTTCTTGCCTGACAAAGTGTCAGGTAGAGCAAATTAGACATCTAACACTCTTAGATATCCTTAAACATAGGGGCTTCCTCAACCTAGGTATCTATAATCAGTATTCAAAGTAAAAATTTCCATTAACATATGTAATAAATGGAATCCCTTTTTATGTAAGACTAAAAGACAAAATGAAGAAGACAGAACAGCAGTGCAACATACCAAGAGAAGGTATAAACGTGAATGGGTCAAGTTTGCAAAACCGTGCAGAGAAAGAGAAGACAACTCGAAAAGAAACCCAATTGCCAAGGTAAGATGTGTCCACAGGACAGCGTGAGTTTCCAGAATAAATGTATAACATGTAAATTAAAATAATGTTCCAATTCCAACTAGCAAAACACAGGAGAATCTACAGAACAAATGAACTGGTATCTTCAATAAAAACAGTATAATAAGAACATTAAGAAGAAGATGACAGAGTAAGAAAAAGAGGTAGATGGAAATAGTTTTGCAGTCGTAAAAAAGAATTGCTACATATATTGAGAACATGTATCAGCTTCATTACACTATTCTAACTTCATATATATTTGAAATTTCCCCCTTTTTAATGGAGAAATTATAATAAAAAGTAATTCATTTTAATACACATTTAACACTGTCAGTGATCTCCAATCTTTTTTCTTTTCTACTGCACACTGGACAAAGAAGACTTGTCTTGGGCTGCACACTAAATACACAAACACTAACAACAGCTGATGAGCCAAAAATAAAAAAGGTCCATGTACACTTTTTGTGAAATCCAGTACCACAGATAAGCAAAGCAGTCCACAATCCATCCACATGTGGCCACGGGCTACAGGTTGAACACCCATGTATCCCATTCTCTCCAATTACCCATATTTAAACTAAATAAGCATCTTTTTTTTTTAATGTTGCCAGGTAAGGACCGAGTCTTTGGGAGTAGCCTTGTCAATATTAAATGCCCTTGACTTTCTCTCAACAGTTTAACATCATCACACGGCCACATTTTGGGCAAATAGTCCAAAGCCAAAATGATTACCAGATACTGGTCCAGGCTGGTTGGCAGAAGCAACAGTTTGATTTTATTTTATATTCCCAATACCTATCAAGGCAAAAAATAAATGGCACAGTGTCAAAAAGAGGGAATCAAATGAAGGGACGCCTTTCAACTGTGGAGGTGGGGGAGGGAGGAAAAAGCCTGAGGGATGTTCACCTCAACATTTTGTATATTCTTGGCTACAGATTACCTCCGATTACCAAGCAACCCAGAAAATTACCTACCGAATTTCTGGAGTGGGAATTGATCAGCCACCTTTTGGAATCTTTGTTGTTGATAAAAACACGGGCGAGATCAACATAACAGCCATAGTTGACCGAGAGGAAACCCCGAGCTTCCTGGTAAGCTTGCTTCTCGGGATCGGGCTACCCTTCTCCTCACCGCAGCATTAGAAAGTGGCTCCTCTATGGGGGAAGGTGGACTAAAGATTGGTACATGAGTCAATCTGCAAACAAATAACAATATTAGTCCCACCACAAAGAGCCCCCCTATTCAGTGTGAGCCTGAAGGAAGGAACACACCAGTAGCACCTGCCAAAGTCCAGCATCAGCCAGGAGGAAGGGGCAGCTTGCCCAGCTGCTCTGCCCACCAAGAGCACCTTTTTTCACAGTCTTTATTTACCCTTTGGAGAAATACTTTTCTCCTTTGCACAAAATGTCTGTATATGCCAGCAGGGGCCTTACTACATCTTTCAACAAGCTTTAATAGTATGCAAAGTTTGTATAATAGTAATTCATACGGTTGCTCTATTTCCAGATCACGTGCCGGGCTCTAAATGCCCTGGGACAAGATGTAGAGAAACCACTTATACTAACAGTCAAAATTTTGGATGTTAATGATAATCCGCCGGTATTTTCACAAAGCATATTTATGGGTGAAATTGAAGAAAATAGTGCTGCTAGTAAGTATTTCATAGTACCTATCACTTCCAATTTATCTATTTTTAAATAGAAGTATCATTGTAATATATCTTTTTTTTTTCTTTTGTAGTTTTTGGCCAGAGCTGGGTTTGAACCCACCACCTTCGGCATATGGGGCCACTTCCCTGTAGTATATCATTCTTTTTTTTTTTTTTTTGAGACAGAGCCTCAAGCTGTCACCCTAGATAGATAGAGTGCTATGGCATCACGGCTCACAGCAACCTCCAATTCCTGGGCTCAAGTGAGTCTCCTGCCTCGACCTCCCAAGTAGCTGAGACTATAGGCGCCCGCCCGGCCATTTTTTGGTTGCAGCTGTCATTGTTGTTTGGCGGGCCGGGGCTGGATATGAACCCGCCATCTCAGGTGTACGTGGCCTTGGCCCGTTGAGCCACAGGCGCCGGGCCATATATCATTCTTACAACTAACTTATTCTCTTACTTTGGTCAGTAGTTTGGAAAAGATTTCGTCAAGGGAATCTAGATCTGACTGGGTGAGCCCAGTGGCTCCCGCTCGTAATCCTAGCCTGGGAGGCTGAGGGTGGGTGGATCTCCCAAGCTCAGTGAGACCCTCTCTCTACTTAAAAAAATAGAAAAACTAGCCAGACCTGGTGGCACATGTCTGTAGTCCCAGCCTCTACGGGAGGTTGAGGCCAAAGGGTAGTTTAAGCCCGGGAGCTAGAGGTTGCTGTGAGCTATGATGCTACAGCACTCTATCCTGGTACAATGGAGTAAGACTGTCTCCAAAAAAAGGTAATCTAGGTCTTCCCTTGTAGAATATGTAGTCAAGTTAATTGTCTACTATCACTATATTTCTAGGTTATAGTCCTGTTTTCCGGTCAATAGGCTTTTATTCTGTATATACAAGTTATGTGAGGATCAGACAGGCACAGAGCTCGCCTTTGCCAGCCCTTCATCAGCTGGGACTTTTTAGATAAGCACAAAGATGTACTCACATTACCTGGATAATCTGAGAAAAGGGAGAAATATAAAACCTTCCATCAAGGAAAGAAATAAAGACAGAAAAAGCCTCAATCTCAACAAACTCAAGGATTAGAGAAAACTGAAGAACTTTTATGGAAGGTAGCACAGTTCCACCTGTTTGGAAAAGACAGAAAGGGATGTGCAATTTTTTTTTTTTTTTAGCATGTAGATGGTTCTAAAATATTAGAAAACAAGAATTGATATGACTTGGTATTGAACATTTGATGTGGACACAATGTCCATCTTTGCACTTTCTCTAATGAACGTTTTTCTGTGTTCCTAGACACCCTAGTGATGATACTAAACGCCACAGATGCTGATGAACCAAACCATTTAAATTCTAAAATCGCCTTCAAAATCATCTCCCAGGAACCTGCAGGCACACCCATGTTCCTCCTAAGCCGAAACACCGGGGAAATCCGTACTTTGACCAGTTCTCTTGACCGAGAGGTACAAGGCGTTTGGGAAACATTTATAATAAAGGGTTTGTAAGAAAGCCAACTCCACTTTACCTGATGATAAAAGCAGAGAAATGAGGTTCCCAGTACTCGAGGGGGCCGATCTAGGGAAACTGTTTCCCTTCCTTGGTGTAATTTTGGTGAGGGGGTGTGCACCAGGCGTGTGCACAATCCGCTAAGCATATCACTGCAAGTTGAAGAGGTAAGCATTGGCATTCATGGTCAAAGATTACACTGTGACTAATTTCCAGTATGCCAGAGCAAAAATGAATTTCTTAAGTGAAAGGAGAAATTTGTACTTGGAATCAAGCCTGCTTTGACATCACACTTTTTCTCCTGACTTCTTTTAACTTTACCTGTTTAGCGTTCGCAAAAGAATCCTCTTCCCCTTCTCTCTTCTCCCCGACACCTCCACCACCACCGCCAGCTATCCTGGCAGACTCTGTACTACTTTAGTGCCAACGATTTTCCCAGTAGGCCTACAGGGAAGCTCTACTCATTGACCATTTTGCTCTAAGTATACAGTACTGCTTTGCCATAAGAAGCTCACAGAAAAGACTGTGTTCCAGCCCCTTACAAATTTCTACTGACCCCCACAAACCTCTCCTATGTGAACTTGCATATTTTCAGCTCCTTACCCATAGGAAGCAATTAGTTTCCATTCATATTCTTGGAGGCTAATTATTGTCCTTTAATTTTTTCTCCAAATTTAGCAAGTTGGCAGCTACCATCTGGTTGTGAGTGGTGCAGACAAAGATGGAGAAGGGCTATCAACTCGATGTGAATGTAGCATTAAAGTGAAAGATGTCAACGATAACTTCCCAATCCTTAGAGACTCTCAGGTACACCCACTGCTCCTTAAGGGATTGTTTTAATGTATATTAAATAATTTGCCATCCTAATCCAGTATTTGCTTATTTGTGGTCTTTTATTTAAGTTCTCTGCACTTTTCTTTCAAAAAAATAAGGTGTTTCCCCCGCCCACCCCCACCCCCGGCCAGAGCCAGGTTCATACACCTCTGGTATATGGGGCTGGCCTTACTCCTTGAGCCACAGGCACCACCCTAAAAAAATAAGCTTTTTTAAAATATAAGAATTCAGTAACCAGGAAGGAGGCAATATATAATTTAGGAAGTAATTATTAGTACCATTTAGAATAAAATTTAATTCTTTTAGGTAAAACAGAGCACTGAGTCTTTTTTTAATATTAAATCATAATTGTGTGCATTCACGGGGTACAATGTGCTGATCTGATATACAGTGTGGAAGACATATCCAAGTGATTAACTAGCACCGACTCTGAAATTCTGCTTCTCTCCTTTTCAGTATTCAGCACATATTGAGGAAAACACTTTAAGTTCTGACTTACTTCGATTTCATGTAACAGATTGGGATGAAGAGTATACGGACAATTGGCTTGCAGAATATTTCTTTACCTCTGGGAATGAAGGGAATTGGTTTGAAATACACACTGATCCCAGAACTAACGAAGGCATTCTCAGGGTTGTTAAGGTAAGGTCTGAGTTCCCTCCGTTGGTAAAAGTGTTACATTAACCAAAACTATCATTTCTACAAATAAAAATTATTTATGTATTTATTTATAATACCTGTTTAGTATAGAGAACATATCAAAGTAAATGAATTGCTTTTTAAAAATCCCCTTCTTTCTTTCCAAGCTTTTGTATCTTCTATAGTAAACAAAAGCATAGAATCTCACAGCTCCATTACCTAAAAACAATTTCTTATAACGTGTCAGTTTCCTTCTTTCCAAGTTATTGCATCTTCTACAGTAAACAAACAAACTCGTACACTCTGGTTGTGTAGACTTTCAGCACCTACTCCTGTATTATAGGTGTGAATGCTTTAAAAATAAGAAAGCAAACACATTTCTTGACTCATCTCAGTTGAGTTGAAGTTAGGAAGAGATAAAAATACATGGAATTGTGGCTTGCAAATTTGTCAACCAGTTTTAGACAGATTAGCTACCATCAACAAAGAAAAAAATTCAAATTTTCCTAAAAAATAGGAATGTATGAATGAAATCTACAAAATACACCGGAGCCGGCAGGTTCAAATCCAGCCCAGGACTGACAAATGACAGGGAAGACTATAACAACAAAAAAAATAGCTGGGTGTTGTGTTGGGCACCTATAGTCCCAGCTACTTGGGAGGCTGAGGCAAAAGAATGACTTAAGGCCAAGAGTTTGAGGTTGCTGTGAGCTGTGATGCCACACGACTCTATCGAGGGCGACATAGTGAGACTGTCTCAAAAAAAAAAGCTGAGTAAAGCTTCTATTTAATATACTTGGCTATGATAGACTCCCCATCTGGAAAAATACAAGGATACTTGAATACTTGCCTGAAAATGGTACAGACTAAAAGACATAACCATTACTCCAGCCTATTTCTTGACATAAAACTTTGAACTCTATGGGAGTTTCTTTAATTTCTTAAGCCCAGTGGCGGTATAGACCCCTCACCTTCCCTTAACTAGGAAACAGCTATGCACACAGCTCCTTTCACTCGGCGTTTCCGCCATCCCGACTTGCAGTAGCCCCCAATAGACGTCTTACTGCCTCACTCTCACCTGTTCACTACCACCTTAACTTAAAAGCCATTTGGACCACTTACTCTTCTTATTAAAACTTGCCCTGTCTCTCTATTGGCTGTGAAGTTGGTCCTTAACTCTGATTTCCCACTCAAATCACCTGTAACTTTTCCTAGTCATTGGCAATGAAGGAACTATTGGCTCGACTGGCCAAGAATGAAGAGGCCCAGGCGGCAGCAGTCTGCAAGGCTCCTGGAATACACAACCAGGGTTGCTAACCAGACGCTGGCCTTTGAGATGAAGCCCAGCCTCTTCCCAGTGGCACACAGGCCATTCACCGTCTGCAGCCAGCCCCCTCCCTGTCACCTGCTGCACCTCCGGGCATTTGCAAGTGCATTCACCTGTGCCTAGATGACTTCTCTGTGTTCTTCCACACTCAACTCGGATGAAAATCTCTCAGAAGCATTTCCCACCTCCCCTGCGTAGAATTACTCCCTCACTTTCACACATAGACTCTCTATCCTCTTTGGTCTCTTACCTCTTATATTATAGTTACCTGTGTAGACATCTTTCTCTTGCACTCTGCCGGGAAATGCTTCAGCAAACAAAACCAGTCATTACAAAGGGAAAACTTCAATCCAGGTCTCTCACCTTAATTATTCTCAGTAATACACAAATGTAACGAAAATAAGTATTTCCTTACCTTATTACCCTCCCCCCCAAAAAAGAAGAAGAAAGAAAGAAAGAAAGAAAGAAAGAAAGAAAGAAAGAAAGAAAGAAAGAAGAAAAGAAAAGGAAAGGAAAAGGAAAAATCTAGTGAATGAATAAAAAAAAAAAATAGCCATCCCAGGATTCCTCAGGCCTTGATTTTTGTTTGACCTCAATAAGGGGAACAAACAATTGGGTATCATGCAAGACCTGGAAATGGTTCTACAAAGAGTTGGTGGGCCACCTGACTCGCTGCTTACAGAGGTCTATTTGCCAACCAAGATTATTAAAATAGGTTGCCTGAGCCAAGTAGGAATTTTTAGTCAGGAAAGATGTTATTGCACATGAATCAATGAATATTCTGTGAATGACCATAGCTCTCAGGGATAGGAATGCATTATGGGCCTTAGATGGTTCACTCCTCAATACACCTTGATTAGGTAAAGTATTTCTTCAAAAGTGGAAAGCTGAGGATAAGAGAAATTGAATCATTAGGCCCTGAGTCACACAAATACTTGGTAAAACAAGGACTCAAACCATATTACTTTAGCAAATTTAGTATTCTTTCCACTGTACCTCCCAGCCTAAAGAGAATATAATGATATGTTGCTAGTCGAAAAACAGATACCCTGCTTTGGAAACACCAGTTGCCTAACTGAAATCTCAGGCATTAACAATTCTAAAGCTTTCTCTATCTCAATGCTATAATGATTTCTGAAACTGTATTGCTACATAAAAACAAAGGGATCCATTCAGAGTCCCTCACATGGAGTCCTCTTGTCCTCTAGCGGGTTTTGCAGGGGGGTATTTTTGGGATACTTCCTTTCTTCTCATTTTATTTTCATTCTAGGCCCTAGATTATGAACAACTACAAACCCTGCAGTTTGGTATTGCTGTCAGAAACAAAGCTGCATTTCACCAATCGGTAATTGCTAAATATCGAGTTCAGTCAACACCAGTCACAATTCAGGTAATAAATGTAAGAGAAGGAATTACATTTCATCCTGCTTCCAAGACATTTGTAGTGCAAAAAGGCACAAGTAGTAAAAAATTGGTGGATTATGTCGTGGGAACTTATCAAGCCATTGATGAAGACACTGGCAAAGCAGCTTCAAATGTCAAGTAAGACTATTTTTAAGATATTGTTTCCTCCTGTACTTTTAATCTATAAACTATTACAACCTAACACAACACAAAGACTGTTACATGCCAAGAATAGAGATACAAAGTTGACAAAAATAAGAAACCAGGTAACTCAAGAAGTGACTGTAGCTAAATCCATTAGAATCAGCCAGCTTGAGCAAGAGTGAGACCCCATCTCTACAAAAAAGTTGAAAAATTAGCCAGGCATGGCGGCACATACATCTAGTCCCAGGTACTTGAGAGGCCGAGGCAGAAAGATCGGTTGAGTACAGATGTTTGAGGTTGCAGTGGGCTGTGATTAACACCACCGCACTCTAGCCTGGACCACAGAGTAAGACTCTGGCTCAAAAAAAGAAAAAGGAATATATTCCATTGGGAGCAAAGATAACATAAGTATAAGATATAGTAGACAAATGCTTTAGGCCATTAAGAGAAATTAGGAAACATGAACCTCATTTAAACTTCAAGCTGAGCCTTATAAAAAGTAGGAGAAAACCGGAAGGATTATGTTTTAATCACATAAAACAGTATATACAATCACATGTATGCCTAAAATGTAAAAGCACCATGCAAAATAATTGCTATTATTTTTAAAGGACACAGGTGTTTTATTTTATTTTGCAGAGTAGAATTGGAAAACCAGGCTCATATATACTTAAGGATTATAAAATATGACTTGTCCGTGCTATCTTAATTTTCTGTCACTTTTTATAAAAGCATTGTCTTAGATTAAGTAAAATGTTAAGTATAAAATCATTTTCATTAAATATATAACATCCCATATTTGAAAAAACACTATTTTTTTCTGTTATAAAATAGATACGTGATGGGCCGTAACAATGGTGGTTTCCTAATGATTGATTCGAAAACTGCTCAGATCAAATTTGTCAAAAACTTGGATCGAGATTCCACTTTCATAGTCAACAAAACAGTCATAGCTGAGGTTCTGGCCATAGATGGTAAGAAAAACATTGGAATCCTCTTTAGAGAAATATTATTCCAATTAACTTTTCTTAATATATAGATGATTATGATTATGATTATCTGACGTATTATCTTTATCATAAGACAAAGATAACTAGTCTTATCTCAAATCTGGAGCACCCGAATCCAAGACAAAATACTGAGAATTTCAACTTCTTAGTGGAGTTTATCATACCAATGAATTCTCTGTGTTTTCTCCCTATGTTTGCTGGGGTCAAGGCCTGCATTTTTTGACCCACAGAAATTCCTGGGTTTGACAGGGTGGGTACAATGTGGAGAGAAAGGCCACCAGGGAAGTTGAGCTCAAATGTGAGAAGCTTTTATGAGATACTTATGAAACCTCATGCACTTATGTTATTAAACAATGAAATTTCCTCTTCTGGAATATTTAAAATAGTATTCATTTAATGTGTATATTTCCCCAAGTGTAAATTAATTTGTGCTTAAGGGAATGAAGAAGTATTCCCAATAAACAAACAAAAATCAAAAATATGACTATTAGGGAAAACAGAAAAAAGTACTAACTGTAACAACAGAAATGACTCATAATGTCACCATGAAGAGGTTTTTTTTTTTTTTAATTGCTTTTGGATTGTCAGCATTTTAAAATTTTCTTCAATCAAATTTTATATCCTGGATAATAAAAAATCATTTATCTCAAATGCTTTGGCTCAAGCTTTAGAAACAAAAATTTTTCACACGTTGATTACAAATGAAATCAACACATTTAAGACAGATAATATTTTTGCGTTGATTTCATTTGTAACTAGCTGATTTATCACCTTACCAGTTTTGATGGCAAGGGTATTAAATTACTAATTAAAGTCACCAGTAAGTTTGGTAACTCTGGATTTGCTTTTTACAAGATAGGATGATATCTTTTTATTTCTAAAATACAAGACACGTTTTCTTAGGAGAAGACACACTAACTCAGCTGCATAAAAGAAAAATGTAAAAGATTCTCCCTTTTGCACAACTTTGTTCTACATATTTCTTCTAACTCTAATATATTTCTGTTATTCCTACAGAAACCACCGGTAAAACTTCTACAGGCACCGTACGTGTTGAAATACCCAATTTTAGTGAAAATTGTCCAACAGTTGTCCTTGAAAAGGATGCAGTTTGCAGTTCCTCACCTGTGGTTGTCTCAGTTAGAACACTGGGTAATGTTAAATATACTGGGCCTTACACGATTTCACTGGAGGAGCCTCTGAAGCTGCCAGCCGTGTGGAGTATCACAACACTCAATGGTGAGTAACAGTGAAGTTGCTTCCGAGAATGAGAAAAGCACCTTCTTCGTATGTGCAGAAGTATAAGGGGGCTCATTTGAGAGCAGGTCCTTCCCAAGAGTAATTAAAAAGATTCTTTGCCATGAAGATGGTGTCCTTGCCTTGTACATTCTTTCTCTCTTCAGAAGAGAAAAGGAATGACATTGTATGTTAGTACCATTTAACATTTTCTGGTTTTAATCGTTTTCACTTTTCAATTACTATTTGAAATATGTCCATCTCTATCTCTATATTGCCCCAAACATAGATTAGAGTCAGGAATCTCTTTTATCACAGAACTGTCTAAATTTCAAAACATAGATTCTTTCTGATGGGGCAGTCTGAGCACACACATCGTGCAGGAGAAGTCAGCCCTCTCCAGGCTCATAGGAAGCCACGTGGAGGGTCGCTGGTCAGGACCCTTGAGAGCTTGCTCGGATGACTAAAATTTGTAAACCCGTTAGCCAAAGGGGATGGGCTAAGGTGTCCTTCATTTTTCCCTAAACTTTATCATACTCATTGGCATTATCTATGTTTTCCTGAAGTCTCATGGAAATAGACTCCAGACATCTTCATCCTCTCTGGGTTTCACAGCGAGCATCAGACCCCTTAAAATCCTCTGTAAACCAGCTCCCCTAGCTCAGTTCAGCCTGGCTTCCTTCCACGAATGTGCTGTGAGGTGTCCTTCCGTCCAGCCTCAGCCAGCGCCTGAGTTACCATAGGCAGCCTCCTCTCTGGAGCCTTGAGCCTTGAGTCTTTCTGATCTCGGCGCAGAGACCTAGCTCCAAACTGTGCGTGTAGCAGTTAGCGCCACGCGAGTTTACTGGGCATGTGACCAACGAAGAGGCCGCAAGAGAAAGATCAAGAGGGCCCAGACGTGGCACGGGACGCATCTGCTCTGGGCAGGCTGGGGGCAGTGGTGGTTGGACTGGGAGGGCAAGGCACGAGGTCAGGGGGCATGGAGGGTCGGAAATGATTCAAGCAACACGGGACTGAAGCCTACGAGAGCAGCCCCTGGGTCTCAGAAGAGGGCCACGTAGCAACGGAGAATGGAGAACAATTTATGTTCGGGAGTCCGACAGGCGACAGGGAGCCTGTACGGCAGGCGGGGGAGAACTGAGCCCAGCGCTGAGCAAGTTGCAGCCAAAGCTGAAACGCAGGCAGGGCAGACGCAGGGGCAGAGAGGAAGGGGGAGAGTGAGTGGGCCCCAGTCCACGCAGGGGCCACACAGCCTGGGGACTGTGCAGACAGTCAGGAGAATGGTTAGGCCCCAGCAGAGGGGAACGTGGCATTTTTTTTTTTTTTTTTTTGAGACAGAGCTTCAAGCTGTCGCCCTGGATAGAGTGCTGTGGCATCACAGCTCACAGCAACCTCCAATTCCTGGGCTGAAGCGATTCTCCTGCCTCCGCCTCCCAAGTACCTGGGACTACAGGCCCCCGCCACAATGCCCGGCTATTTTTGGTTACAGCCCTCATTGTTTGGTGGGCCCAGGCTGGATTCGAACCTGCCAGCTCAGGTGTACGTGGCTGGTGCCTTAGCCGCTGGAGCCACAGGCGCCGAGCTGGGAACCTGGCATTTAAGGACCCCCACGTCCCATCCTCTTTAGCGGGAAAGGCAGGGAAGGACTGAGCGTCTCGTGTGAGAATAACAGGCCCGGAGGAGGACGAGAATGCAGGTGGCATGGTTGGTGGCAACATTAGCTCCACCAGCCAAAATAAATAGTTTCAAGAGCAAAAGACATGGCTATGATTTGAATGTGCCCCTCTTAGTTCATGTGTTGAAAACCGAATCCTCACTCAACAGTGTCCAGAGATGAGACCATGAAGAGGTGATCAGCTCACGGGGGCGCAGTCCTCCTGGATAGACGCGTGTCGTTGTCATGGGAGCGAGGCTGTCACCGTGAGAGTATTTGCTGTAAGGAGAGTGCAGGTCCCTCTTGTTCTCTCACACCCGTTGACCTTCCTCACAGGACGATGAAAGAAGGAGGCGCTCATCAGCTTCTGGCACCTTGAGCTTGGACTTCCCAGCCTCTAGAATTAAGACAAATGAATTTCTTTTTTTAAAAACATTTCTTTTGTCCTTAATCAGGCTCAGGGGAGGTTCGAACTTGCCGCCCCCCACCTGCAGGGCCAGTGCTCTATCTACTGAGCTACGGTGCCCAGCTTGAATTTCTTTTTTTACAACTTATCCAGGATGTGGTATTCTATTAGAGCCACACAAAACAGACGAAGAGAGACCCGTGTTCTGCTGTTGATCTGCATGCTTGCTTCCCTCCAGCTACGTCAGCGCTCCTCAAAGCCCAGCAGCAGGTGTCTCCTGGAGTGTACAGAATCCCCCTGGTCATTATGGACAACGAGGACAATCGCTGTGAGACCCCAGAGAGCCTGACCCTAGAAGTCTGTCAGTGTGACTACAGGGACACCTGTGGAGCTCACGGCCCAATAATAGACCCTCACACCAAGGATAGATACCTAGCCTCCGGGAGGCTGGGGCCCGCTGCCATCGGCCTGCTGCTCCTCGGTCTCCTGATGCTGCTCTGTGAGTACGCAGGTGCCTTATTCTCTGTTGGGTGGGAGGTCCCCTTCTGCAGAAGCCTCCATGCTGCCCTGATCATCTGTGCAATGAGGGGACAATCGTTCTCCGTTGTTTTATAGGCCAAGCTAGGGAGAAATGGTATTTCTAGGAAGAATCTGAAATATTTAACTTGCTACAACCTGTGTTAATACAGCAAAACAAGTCGCGTGTATCAGTCTTTGAGAGAAAGTGCAAGGCGGCTGAGCACATTGCTCACGCCTGTAATCCTAGCACTCGGGGAGGCCAAGGCAGGTGGATTGCTTGAACTTAGCAATTCAAGACCAGCCTGAGCAAAAGTGAGACCCCTCCCATAAAACAGAAAAATAAAATTTAAAAATAGAAAAAAGAATTAGCCAGGAGTTGTGGCGGGTGCCTGTAGTCCCAGCTCCTCAAATAGCTATGAGCTGTGATATCATGGCACTGTAGCTTGGGCAGGAGAGTGAGACTGTCTCAAAAAAGGGGAGGGGGGGAGGAAAGGAAAGGAAAAAGGGAAGGAAAAAGGAAAATTAATCAAGAGGGGAAAAAATAAATCATGAAGACTGTCTACACACCACCGGTATGTTCAAGGCCAAAATTATCTTTATCCATGAGTTTGGCACTTTCTAAAATGTTTTCCCATTTTCAGTCTCATGAGATTCTAAGATAAAAAGAGAACTCTGGTCCAATAAACTTAAGGAAAATGTAGAGGATGTATCACAGGCTTTGAGCTGAATAATGTGCACAGATATTAGCATAGGGTGTGAGAAGTTCTTGTTTAACCCAGCATTTCCTCAGAAGACACGACCACCGAAACACGCATCCCCTCTGAGACTTTCACACTTACGACTAAATTTACTAAGCACTTTTAGGAAAGCTATTCACAACTATTATTTCTCAATAAAAGTAAAACGTATCTGATTCAACATATGGGCTTCTGAAAAGTCACATTTGTATCAAAATCTTGTGAGTCAAATAGTATTTTGAATGTAAGAGGTCTCTAAAAAAACTTCCTGGAAAATTATTGCATAAATGTGAGAAATCTCTGAAAAATTCACCATCTCTTCCCTAATTTATTAAAAAATAATGGACTTTTAGAATTAAATGTATTTTTATGATGATAAATTCTACTTCAAACCCTTCATTAAATATTTTCAAATTTATAAAATATTTTAAAACCATGAAAAGTAGAGGAAGTTACATGACAAGCACAAGTGTAACTATTACTTAAACTTAACAGATATTAATGTGTTGCCATATTTGTTCGGGTCTCTTTTTTTAATAGAGAGAAATAAATTGCTATAGATACAGCTAGCAGCTTCCCACACCTTCTGTTTTTCTGCTCCTCCTTCCCCCAAAGCATTTATTGCTCTGAAGTTATTATGCATCATTTAGTTTCATAGCTGAAATTGACACTCCGAGTTTTAATCTGTCAATATCATGTAAGTCAACTTCAACAACGATGATTTTTCAAATGCCTCTATATGATTTGTTATGCTAGCTTCAAGCTGAATAGCAAACACATTCTAGTTTCCATGCAGTTCACAGACTTATGCAGGTCCACCTATATGGACAAAAATCATATCACGATACAGCTGTATAGAAATGACTACAAAAGGATATTACAGAAGGCTTCACAGAATAGGGGACTCATCCAGCTGAGCCTTGAACAATGAGTAGAATATTACTTATGTAAGTATAGAAAGAAGGAAGGGTGTTTCCAAAAAGTAACTGCATGAGCCAAAGCCAGAAAACACTTAGCATGCTTTAGAAATCATGCAGCTGGGGAAACTGTGGAAAGTGAAGGCGGTATGGAGAATGCATTGGGACTAATTTGAAAGGGCTTATTACATAAACATGCAGGGGTGCTTGTACTTTAAAGCTGCGAGAAAGGGGAGGTGCCAAAGACATTTAAATAAGAGACTGATATGATCATATATGTACTTTAGAAAGTTAACTCTGGCATGCACTGTGTACTGTAAATTAGGGGTCTAGAGCCGTGACATGAGACTGGAGGAAAAGATAGGTGTGCGTGGCATTACAGTGGCAGCTGAGAAGGATTGGCGAATGACTGTGAGGGTCTGAATGTATGCCTCCCCGCAAACTTGAACCCCAGTGCAGCAGTATTAAGAGGTGGGGCCTTTGAGAAATGATCAGGTCATGATGGCATCACTGTCTTTGCAAAAAGAGGCTTGAGGGAGCCTGTGTGTCCCTCCGCCATCTAAGGACACATATAAGGTCCTCAGTACACACTAAATCTTCCAGATGTTGGATCTTGAACATCTCAGCCTCCAGAACTGTAAGCAATGAATTTCTATTGTTTATAAATTACCTAGTCTGAGGTGTATTTGTTATATCAGTCTGAATAGACTAGAACAATTGTGGCCAAGAAGAGTAGATAAGCAGCCTGGATGACACCCAGGAGTCTATATTTGATACTGAATGGTTGTTGGCGTTATTAAATAAGTTTAAAAGTATAAGAGGAAACATGGGTGTATAGGGTGGCCATGAGGAGTTTCCTTTGAAATGTGTTCTTTTGAAGGTTGTGATGGATCCTGCAGGCCATTGTCCATTTGGGACTTTGGCTCAGAATGGCAGTCAGAATATGTTATTTCCACAGTAATATTGACTTCTTCTTATTCTTCCATTTACAAAATGCCATGTTTCAAATTTTATGATAACAGAACATAATTTTTCAGACTGTAGAGATACATTGAATACTCTGAAAAACTTTCTCTGGGTGTGTTATATATATATGCACACACACACACATATATATATACCCTATACATACCAAATACACATTGCACGTACAACGATAGATAAGATTTCTAAAAAATTATTATGTCCCTCGAAAAATACTGACCACCCTGGTTTCCATTCATCATCCTTAACTCACAGTGTTTAATCTTCTCATACATTTGACAAAGTCACAGAACTGAAGATGGCAATAGAGAAAGGCTTTACCATGTATATGAGCATTATATTAAACGTTGAGAAACCATATTAATTATATGCAGCCTATTTGAGACACTGGGCCTAATTTTTCATAGGATGTACAGGACTGGCCTCACTGGTGCAGCTAACATAGCCCATTCTAACACTATTAGCAAATCCTCATAGCCCTCACTACTGTTCTTTACCTATTTTAACTCATTTAATCCTCACAGCAACCTACGATACAGATACTACTTATTCCCCCCATTTTATGGATGCGCCGACTGAGCAAAGAAAGATTGTATGTCATGCCCAAGGTCACATAACTTAAACCCTAGGAATCTGACTCCAGAGATTGTGTTCTTAAACCCCTCAGCCTTCTTCAGATGAAGAGTTCAAGCATTAGGATTCAGCAGCTTTGGCAGGCCGGAAGTAGGAGTCGGTAACTACAGAGTGTGGGAAACACTTGCCTTCAAGAATGAGTATATCAGTTTGATGAAAACATTTCAGATTGTATATGAAACCAGCACATTGTACCCCTTGATTGCACTAATGTATGCAGCTGTGATTTAATACAAAAAAAGAAAATTGTAAAAAAAAAAGAATGAGTATTTCTCTCTTAACAATATGAAAACAACATTAATCTTTATTGTCGTAGACGTGCACAGAAAGAATATTTACACTGGCAGAAAGGCCCTTCCGAGCTCAAGTCACAATCAAGAGTGTATAAATAGCCATTTATCAGGTCATCACCGTAGTTGCTCAGGGAGTTTGCTGGTTAATGACTGTTTACTAAGAGATAATTAAGGACCAGATTCCTAAAACATTATCATGCTCGCCTAAAATCTGGACCATCCAGATAATATAGTCATCTGCAGATTCACCTGACACAATCTACATAGCCCCAGTGTATACAATAAACACAATAATCATAAAAATACATTAAGAAAAAGGATTGAGGAGCCAGCCACCTTTCTCATACATAAAACAGTGCCCAGTTTAAGACAATATGCAAGAAATGAACCAATCTGCCTCCTTCAATTTCACAATCATACAAAATTTGAGCATGCTCATTTTTCCAAATTTTGTAGAACATCATTTTGCTCTATATTAGGAATTTGCATAGGTATTTAAAATACTGCATTTTCTTTGTAACATTTCTTTGTAATGACTGTCATGTCAAATACTTTCTACATGGTTCAAATCTTTGGATGTTTTGTTTTGGTTTTCACTAGTGGCCCCACTTCTTCTGTTAACCTGTGACTGTGGGACGGGTCCTTCTGGGGGAGTGACAAGTGGTTTTATCCCAGTTCCTGATGGCTCAGAAGGAACAATTCATCAGTGGGGAATCGAAGGTGCCCATCCTGAAGACAAGGTACAGACGTTGTTTGTAAAATAGTTATTCCAATCATACAGAGAAAATATTTGATTGATATTGTGATTCTCCCAGGGGCAGAGGAGAAATAAGAGACTTCTTGACCCTCAGTTTGACAGTCAGTGCTGATATAGATGGAGCCTCTGGGATTTTAGTTCTTCCGATGTGAAATCATACAAATGGTTATTCTTAGAAGAATTTGGGCTTCCAATAGTGCTATCACTTTCAAAGGGACACATGTCACCAATATTGCTCTGAAATCCAGTTCATTTTAAAATGTATTTTTTTTTGAACTTGGTTTGCAGGAAATCACAAATATTTGTGTGCCACCTATAACAGCCAATGGAGCTGATTTCCTGGAAAGTTCTGGTAAGTGAAGATCAAATTTGTTTGCAAAAGCAATATTGAGCTGAATTAGAAATGTTCAAAAATAGGTAGTATTGCAAATTATCTTCTTAATAATTCACATCTTGGGAGCCGTTACCCCTGACATGGAGGGAAGTTGTTTTAATATTTGTAGACTAGTCCATTCCGTGACATACATCTGGCTTCAGCAAGTTAATTTGTCCACTGATGCCCCTGTTTTCAATATCTAAAGATGTGTTATACTTTTTCAAACTTGAGTAAACTGAAGTATAGCTCTCAATTACTGATCTTGTTAATTAGGAAAGACTTCACACATATAGAGAAATGTAAAGAAAAACATGACAGACATGCACGTGTCTACCACCCAGCCTCATTCATTCTTTTTTTTTTAATAATTTTATTGAATCATAATTATGTACATTGGTGCAATCACAGGGCACGATTCATATACATTCAGAAATATTTTGATCATACTGTTACAGATATCCTTCATGGCATTTCCTTGATCACTATA
>CAUYON010206360.1:0-10648 GCA_963573935.1 Arctocebus calabarensis | reverse complement strand
TCTCTAAAAACACCCAGGCATTGTGGCGGGCACCTACAGTCTCAGCTACTTGGGACGCTGAGGCAAGAGAACTGCTTCAGTCCAAAGAGGTTGAGGTTCCTGTGAACTATGACCACAGCACTCTAACAAGGGCAACAAAGTAAAATTCTGTTTCAAATCCAGAGCTGTTTCCACTCCACCAATCGCATTCTTCCAGGGTTCTAAGGACCAGAGTTTCCACAAAGTGCATATGCAAATGGAGTATGGCTTGTAGAAAGCCGCGTTGGAGTTGCGAACCTCCACCGTCAGCTCCGCCATGTTGGAACCGCAAAGGCCTCTGGGAAGAGATTCTAGAAACTTTCCAAACAGAGGGGAGGAGGGGGAGGGACGTCAAGGAGGCGGGGGAGGGGCGGGGAAAGCAGGGCGGGGATTGTGTTCCCCCGCCCTGCACCCCTGGGGTCTCGGCGTGCCGCCCCGACTCTCCCCCACTAGAAGCTATATTATACACCTTATTAAAATAGAGTTAATTTCTTTGCATGTTTAAAAAATTGCATCTTATGTTAGTTATTTTAGACATCGTCAGTGATCAAAATAGTAATAATTAGATAATATTAATTACTAAGCGCTATTCCATCAAGCACATTATATACATTTTCTCATTTCATCTATTAATATAAAACAGCCCCATAAAGTAAACATATTGGATTCTTCTCCCTCTCTCTTTTTAAAGAAAAGCAGGTCTGAAGCACAGAGTGGTTAGGTAATTAGCTCAGGGTAACACAGCTAGAAAATGGTTTGGTGAGAATATGAACCTGTCTATTTGATAATAAAGTCTGAGTTCTGAATCTATTTTCTTTACTGTAAGGCTGGATTCTGGGCCCCATGTTAAAATACAGAGATTTTTTTTTTAAGGTGAAATATATGTTATTAAATATCATCTTTAAAATACATTCTTTTTGGAGCACAGTGGCACTTATTAAACACACTGGAGACACTTGCTCACTAGGGCTCTGGAAGGGTCTTGGAATCTCTATTTTTAACCAAAGTTCTAGGCAATTGTTACAGTCAGGCAAGTATAGGAATCACATGGCAATGGAGTCTGACCACTCAGCTATTGTCAGTTTCTCTTAATAATTTTAGGAACTTTCCCAGGATTGGAGATGGGTAGCACTAGGCATCAATGAAAACAAATCTTATGTTAGTTTCACCAAACATTTAAGAGCTGACAGTCACTAAAAGAGCCATACAACCTCTTCTTAGAAGTGAAGTCTTTGTTCTTATTTTATATTTTATTTTATGTTATTATGTTTTTAGAGACAGGGTCTTGCCCTGTCACCCAGGATGAAGTTCAGTGGCATGGTCATGGCTCACTATAATGTAGAGCTCCTAGGCGTAAGTAATCCTCCTGCCTCAGCCTCCAGAGTACCTAAGACTACTGGAATGTGCCACCATACCTGGATAATTTTATTATTATTAGTTATTTTATGTTTTTTTTTTTTTTTGCAGAGGTTCAGTCTCACTATGTTGCCCAGGCTTGACTTCAATTGCTGACCTTAAGCAATCTTCCACTTCCACCTCCCAAAGTGCTGGGATTACAGGTGTGAACCATTGTGCTGGCCTCTCCTGTGTCTTTAGAACTCTCACAAGCACCTTGCCTTTTGAGGAAGACGCAAAGATGTTCTGACATCAGAACCAGCCAACCTTTTTAGTTAGGTCAGGGCACAATCTGCTGTGAGGGAAGGCAATGCATCTTAACACCTTGAACATTACTCAGAAGCATCAGCCTACTGTGTTTTCCAAATTCTCATGCCTGTTTATGGAAAAATTGCACTTGCAAAAGTACAATTGTAAATATGTATACTTATTATGTATCAATTAAAAATAAGTAAATAAATGGGTATAATGCAACATGGCTGTCCTATCTCACTAGGTTATTAAATCAAATAATAAATATAAAATATACTATTTTAGTCATGCAAGTACTACATAAGTAGAGTGTTATTATTTATTATAAAAAGAAAAAAATTGTGTACTGCAAAAACACGGGGCTGAGTGAAAAAAGCCAGTCACAAAAGACCACATATTGTAGGATTCCATTGGTATGGGGTATCCAGAGTACTCAAATGTGTAGAGGCGTAGAGTAGTTGTTGCCTCGGGTGGGAAGGTTAAGAGGAACTGGGGAATGACTGCTAATGAGTATGGGGTTTCTTTGGGGATGATGAACACTGTGTAAAATTGATAGCAGGGATGGTTGCAAATCCTTATGATACAGGACATTTGGTGCCCCAGCCAGCTCAGCGGAGCAGAGCCTCTGCTTGGCGGTGTTGGTGCCACGGCAGCGGGCTGAGGAACCAGCCAGCTGGATGATAGGCAAAAAGGGGAACCTCCGACCCCCACGGAAGGCTCCAGTGGCCAAATGGGCCGGAAAACTGCTGGGGAGACACGGGTGCCTTGGTGTCTCCTTCACTCTACACTTAGGACTAAATATGGAACCGCATTTCCTATGCCTAGGTTAATTTCGTGTGAATTTCCTAGGCCTCAATTCCATGAATGGACTGTGTCCATTCATGTGTCCATTCATTGATACATTCATTCACTTTGCCCCAAAGGAAGGGACTGTGTTCATTCATTGATACATTCATTCACCTTGCCCCAGGAAGGGACTGTGTCCATTCATCTCCTAGCCAAGAAACCCATGCACCTATATATGCCCTTAGACAAAGAACCCAGAAGGAGAACAGAGAAAAGATGTGGAGAGACCTGGAGAAAAACAGAGAGAGCTTTTGTCTCCCAACTTGAGTTCTCTCTGTCTCTCTACTGGAGCTTTAGTGTTTTTTTTGTATTCTTTTCTGTAATAAATTCTGTCTTACCACTGATCTGTGGTCCACAGATTTATTCTTCAAATCACTGAGACCAAGAACCTGAAATTCCTGTATCACTTATGACTATATTAAAAAGCACCAAATTGTATGCTTTAGGTGGGTGAATTGTATGACGCGTGAACTTTATCTCAATAAAACCGTTTAACAAATCAGACAGGGTTTGAAAATGAAACTATTAGGTCGACTGTTAAAAAAAATCTTTTTTGCGATTGACGATTGATTAATCAGATAATCAAAGAACTAAAATATGTTTTGTGAGTATAATTTATGTTTAATATTTTTCGAATAGATATACTCTTATCTGACAATGTGAATGTTCCTTTCTTTGCATTGCTATTATTATTATTGCTTAATACTTCGTTGCAACTATTGTCTGATTTCTTTTCTGAATGTATTTATCTTTGTTCATTCTTTGAGAGGTTTTTGTTTCTAGTCCTTACCTTAAACATTGTTAGTGATGTTAAATCTTAAGCCTTTTTAATTTTGTGAAGTCAAAAGGTGGAAACCAAATAAACTCATGTTTATGTAAAAATTAAAAATATATATATTTTTCGAATGCCATTAAATAAAATTATTAGGTACTTGGTATGTTTTGCCCATTTATTGAAAAAGTTCTTTTCTTTCAGAAATATTGAAAAATAGTAGATGACAATCACAAACTCTATTCCTATTATCTTGTCAAGTAAAGCCTTGGTGTAGAAAAATGTTCCAAACCCAAACGCCAGAAACATTGCTTTCTTATTTTAACTTTTGTAGTATTTCCAGTCGCAACAAACCAGAAAACAGCATCCTTGAAACTTTTTGTTGCCTCTTCACTCCTGTGGATCTGTTTAGAATTGTTCTCTACCTCTGTCTCTAAGCACACCCTGATTAAAATGTTTTAATTACAATCATGACTACTACAGAAAAATTATTGAGCAATTCTTCAGGATGAAAATGCTTAGTGTTGGAAGCCTCATTCCACTGTTCATGTTCCTACTGAGCAATATTTTTAAAAAGGTTCACCTCTGTGTTGTGTAATATTGGATTTGGTCCCAACAGCTAGAAGGTATTGTTTTTAAAACAAGGCCAAGCAAGCATAAAAGTTTGTACGATGATACAGATTTGATTAGCTCTTAAGCAAAACAAGTTCAGCCAGGTTGATCTTTGCAGTTATTCTAGACTGACTCCTATAACTTTCTTCCACTACCATCCTTCCATTCTAAAACCATTTCTAACAGGAAGAGGCGACTTGATTCTCTGGGTCACAGTGTCTGGCAGACTGCACTCAGAAAAGCCGTGGGGACTCTGGGACAGAAGCCAAGTTCCTTAGAATTGCAATACAGCTCAGAAGAGATGAAAAGGAGTTTCACCAAGGAACCAATATTACCATTTCTGAGGAAGAATGGGGTCCTGTTTCCTAACTGATGAAAGTCTCCACCAAGGAGAAAACGCTGCTGCTGGCCTTTCGAAAGGCTCTCCTCGCCGCCTGGCACAGCACTCCTTCCAGCAGCTGTTGGCAGCACAAAAATCTGGAAGGAGCATCTTGGGCCAACCTGGGGAATTAATTAATGTTAATTCTTCTAATCAAGGAGCCGGCTTTAACCAAGCAAAGGATCCACATGATCTGTAGAAGTGGTGCATTTAAAAACTTGATCCATTATTCACAAAAGCAGAGGTACAGGAAATTAGCTTGGTCCAGTGCATCTCAAAACTTTAATGTATATATGACTTACTGAGGATCTTTTTTAATTGCGGATTTTGATTCTGTGAGTCTGTACGAACTGAGAGGCCCGAAATTCTGAACTTCAATTGAGTGTCCAGGTGATGCGATGTTGACACCCCTGGTCAATGGATGCAGCCAAGCATTTCCAAGGCAGGACCACAGTTTTACCACACTGGCCAGATGAAAACTCATTTTGAGTTAAAGAAAATCATTTCTAGATTGGACTTCTTTCATTAACAATCCAATCCAAATTCAACAAACCTCTACTGAGAACTGAATTCATTTTTAGAGTTCAACTAAATCTTCCATGATACGGCTCAAAGTCACTTTCCCTCTCACATTATCAGTTTTCAATTCTTTAATATAACTATTTTTGTCTTCTAGTATAACAATCTTTGTTTAACTTGTAGCCCTTTTGACTTCTGAAGGCTCAAACGTGTATGTACAAAACTGGAGAATCTTCTTTTACAATAGGCTTTCTTTGCTATGTTTAAGAATTATCCTAAAAAATTGGGCAGGTGGGCTTTGCTTCCAGGATTCCCTGTAAGTACAATCGTTGCAAATTGAATAACAAGAAGGTAAGTTTGGGACTCAGTCTGTAAGGCAGAGATTCTCGACCTGGAGGAAGAAGACAGAAGCTTCAGGACACATGTATGTACGTACCTTTTCTCCTTTCTCACTCCCACCATTCAACAGATTCTCATGAACAACAGGCTTTCCCAGAACTTTACCCTCTCTCAATGCCTCCCCACAAGTCTCCTCGTGACCAGTGTAGTGGGTTGAAGGATGATCCCACCAAAACACCTCCACCCAAAACCTGGGAATGTAACCTTACTTAGAAGAAGGGCCTAGGCAGGTACATTAAGGATCAAAGATGAAATCATTATGGATTATCTGAGTGGGACCTAAATCCAATGGAAAGTGTCCTTACAAGTGACAGAAACAGAGAAGATCCTGGCACAGAGAAGAAGGTCCTGAGAGATGGAGACAGAGAATGGAGCGTTGTGGACCCGGGCGTGCCAACCACCACCACATGCTGGGTGTATTCTCCCCTAAGCCTCCAGGGGGCGTGTGGCCCTGCTGACACCTAGAGTTCAGACTGGCTTCAGGAGCTGTAAGAGAGCAGGTTTCTGTTGCTTTCTAGCCAATTTATGGTACTTTGTTGTGATGGCCCTAGGAAACTAACGTAACCCATCAGCTTCTACTCACTCTTTTTTATTTTATTTTCTTTTCTTTCCTTTCTGTTATGCTTGTATTTTCTGGGGCTTTTTCTTAATTTTTAAATAAAAATTTTTAATTATCAAAGGTACATAATAGTTGTATATATTAATGGGGTCCCTGTGGTAGAAGCTAAGGAAAGCAATGCCCACCTCTGTTGAGAGGTTAGAACAGATGAACTACGCTGTTTCCAGTGGAGATGGCAGAGGAAACACAGCACTGACTTTTTCCCCCTCCGGAGTCCTACATTTTAGAGAATTTATAAAATGAAGGTCATTTTAAAAGTAGCCATTAACCTACAAAGATGGAGATGATATGAAAACACATAGAGCAACACATTTTTTGAAATTGCAAAAACACAGGCATACGAGACGGATATCTTAGAAATTGAAATCCTAAATGGCAACATAAAAACCCCAAACCAAACAAACACACAAAGCAAGACCCAATTTGTACCCCTGAACTATGAAAACACTCATGACTTAGATGTATCTGGTAGGTCCGTAACTGAAAGCGAAGAAGCTTTTAGAGTAGAATACAGGCATTTGCAGACATTTATGTCTTCCCGACATCTTTCATGCAAGAAGCTGTGGTCTGTCTGCAAAATAAGTGACTGAAACAAGGAAAAGAGGAAGACAAACATTATAGGTTGCTGAGCTCCCCACTGGACAGAGATAAGGGGACAAGCCAGGAAAGGAGGTCCCAGGATGACAACCAACTGCCCAGCAGTCTGGAGACCAACCCACCTACACTGGAGTCGGTCAGAAATCTCCTGGAGAGGGGGGCCAAAGAGAACAAATTGATAAGGTACCCACTGCACCTGCATAGATTGAGAAGAAATCTAAGAGCTTGGTGACACTAGAGATAAATATGTAGAAAATGAAGCAAACCCCAAATCAGCCAGTTATTATCTCCAGGAGAAAACTAGGCAGGAATATTTTTCGAATCTAAACTATAACATGACTATATTGGGAAAATGGGGGGGGATGGAAAGTTGCACGTGTGAAGGGAGGCGGGGAGAAAGGAAAGTCAACAGACGAGGTACAGTCGTAATACTGTTGCAATAAAAATACTCTTTGAGGTATTTATCTTAGCACAGATGTAAATTATGTTAGAAATCTGAAATAACTACTATTCCCAAATGATTAATATTACATTATGTGATCTCTAAGACTTATGCTTCCAATCTGAGGTTATTTCTATCACGAAAAACACCCAGTTAACAAACATGCTCAGGAGCGGTTAAGAGGTCCTCTGCTGAACTGACAATGCCATCTTCGCGGGAGGATGGCGGGCTGGCGGACACTCCATTCTGCTGGAGCCCCACACATCCCCTGGGCCTATCCCAGAGGATCACTGGTAGTTCTAATGGGCTGTGAGAGGAAGAGGAAACAAATCCTATCAGGTAGGATCAGCTTACATTATTCAAAGCTTAATATTTATAATAAATTCAGAGGGCCCTGAGATTATTGACTTTTGAGGAATAAGATTTTCATAATTTAAGGAGTCATGCAGGCTTTCTGCATTAAATGTAGCCTTACAAGTGGTTTTACAAGATAAGTTAAAAAGTACCAATTAAGAGAGGCAGTAAAAGGCGACATATCCATATTCTTATAATATATGCCTGCAAGGAATCATCGGATATTAACATTTGAAGGTTAAAAGCAATGCTTCTACTAATCAAAAACAAATTTTTTATATTCACTTAAGAATTAAAACAATAACACAATTTTTACATACTACTTCTTAAATGGGGAATTTTTGAATAAGGTGTTCGATTATCTTTCAGGCCCCCACAGTAAGATCTCTGGGTAGTAGCCATCCATTAACTAGGTTCCCAGAATTTCTCTGGATCTCTCCAGACTGGATATTGACAATGTCACAAAAAGAATCATCACATACATTGAATTTCTTCTGCTCTGCTACAGAACGGCCCTTGAGAACTGAGAGAAGCCTCCAGCTTGCCAGGCATCACTCTCTTCTGCCAGGCCTTGTGGTCCATGTTTTGGTCTGCCCTACTCCATTACAGCACCAGAGTGACGCAGAGGAGGTGAGAACAGAGGCAGCTTCCTTGTGTGATTCTCCAGCACCACTTGGACACCAATAGAATATGGCCCGAGAAGTCCTGAGTCATGTGAAATTAACCCCTGACTGTTACCTGCAGGGCAGAAGACAGCACTTGGGTCCCTGCGCCCTTTACCAGTGACTCTGCCAACCCTCAACCCCAAGTCTCCCTGAAGTCCACCAGGGTTTCCACGAATGCCTGGGGAGCTCCCTGTGTCCTTCAGCCTGGGGTGAGGGACAATGTGTAACACTAACAAGTACAACACGAACCCTTAAAGGACAACTCACCAAATAATCAGTGAATAATATATATTCAATATTATTCAATTATAATATTATATATTATATTGCTCAGTATAAAATGAGTACCCCAGAGAAATTTACGAATCAGGGTGTATTTAATATGAAATATAATCCTGAATATTGATAAGAGAAGAAATAATTTCCTTAGACCCTTTAAAAACTATCTCTATGGGCAACTATCTCTATGGCAAAGTATCTTTGCACCAATGTACACAATTATGATTTAATAAAATGATTTTAAGAAAAGAAGATAGACAAATGGCCAATAAGCATATGAAAAACGCTTGGCATCACTAATCATCAGGGAAATAAAAATTTAAAAGATAAAAAAAAAGATAAATAGCTGGGTGCAGTGGCTCGTGTCTGTAATCCTGGTGCTTTGGGAGGCTGAGAGGGGTGGATTGCTTGAGCTCAGGGTTTGAGGCCCATCTGTGCAAGAGTGAGACCCCGTGTCTACTAAAAATAGAAAAACTAGCAGGACATTGTGGTAGATGCCTGTAGTCTCAGCTGCTTGGGAAATTGAGGCAAGAGGATTGCTTGAGCCCTAACGTTTGAGGCTTCTGAGAGCTATGATGCCAGAGTACTCTACCTAGGGCAACAGAGTGAGACTTTGTCTTAAAATTAATTAATTAATTAATTAATTGAATATTTGTATTTTTCATGTTCTTCTAGCTCTGTGATATTTGATTACAAGACTGGATATAAAAGCAATGTATATAAAAAATGCAATCGGAACTAGAAGAATTGAGTAATTAAGTCTGGAACTCAAAGAAATGCTTGGCAGTAAAGATGCCTTTTATGTCAAGGTTTAGATGATGAATAGGAGCACTGAAAGAGAAGAGGGCTTGGAGCGGGCACTCAGAAAAAGGGACAGAGTAAAGGAGGCAAGAAAAAAATGCCTATCAGGTGCAATGTATACTATTCAAGGGGTGGGTACCCCAAAAATCCAGACATCACCAGTATAAAATTCATCCATATAACTAAGAACCGGCTGTACCCTAAATCTAACAAAATAGTAAAAAAAAAAAAGAATTCTAGGCAGAGGGAATAATAAGTGTAAAGGTACAGACGGTATGTTAAGATATTATGATAGTTTAACCCTGGCTTCTCTCCAAGCCAGTTAAGGCTTTGCCTGCAGCTAGTTTGTTTTGCAAAGCAATCACATGGGCTAGAAGAAGAGGAAAATGAGGTATGAGGTGGAAAGAGGAAGGCCCAATCTCAAGATGCATTCCTGAGCCCGTTACTGTGGACAGTTGGGGCTCAAGCCTCTGGGGACCTCCGGAGAAGTGCACACTTCAGAACTGTCTGCTCAGAACATGAAACAGGGCTCTACTGAGTGGCTGTTGCACCTAATGGTCAAAGATTTCCGCAGGTTCATTAACTCCTTTGCTCCCGAAGGCTTGCGCATGTGTGGAGTGGCTGAGCAGGTTCCTGCTGGTGTCTCTGTGAGCAGAGAAGTCCTGGGTGGGAAACGAGAGACGTATTGTGCAGTGGAGGCAAGATGTCAGGGTACACCCGGGTACACCTGGGTGGTGCACTAGATGCTGAGGCAACACGTTAAATCGCAAGGATGAGAGGCTGAGTAGAATATGTGTCAACACATCTGGCAGGAGTAAATTATCTGATATGGCTGGAGTGCCTAACGCAGGATAGAGAAAAAACCTGAGTGCAAAATTCAGAGCGAAAATCTTAAAAGTTAATTGTGAATATGGTGTGAAGGACAAAAAATGCATTATAGAAATGTTTTTCTCAATCCTGTAGTCAATGAGAAATAAGCAAAGTTTTTAAGATGAAAGAATAACTCTATCATATTTCTAGTTTAATGAGACAATGCTGGTGTCAGGAATAATTTCTTTGACAGGAAATACATTCCTTTGTAGGAAGCACTATGCTGCATCTTGGGCCTACTACAAAACCAAAGTGGAAAAGGGGACCCTGACTTCACCGGTCTTTTACAACTTATGGAGGAAGACAATTCCTCAAGCCCTTGCAATAAACAAAGGTAAATTTTGGAAGGCAGGTATGGGTGCTCCCAGAGCACATGGCAGGAGGCCTTCTAGGCACTCAGAGAAGGTGAATGGAAGCTATGTGAGAAAGAAAGAGGAAGAATGGCCAAACAGAGGAACCAGGGTGCCCAAGGGAACGGAGGGAAATAAGCGTGTTGAGCCCCAGAAGGGCAGGGAGTGCAGCGCGGCTGGCTTAGCGGAGCCACAGTGGCACTGCTGGACATGCCTGGCGAGGTGGACAGGAGCTCGCCTGGGCCACAATTTAGGTCATCACATTAGAACAATCAAGAATCATTGAACTAGATGAACAAAAATGTTGTGAATCCGTCTTGTCCTTTAGCGCAAATGAGTTAACTTTTTTTTTTTTAATAATTTTATTGAATCATAATTATGTACATTGGTGCAATCACAGGGCACGATTCATATACATTCAGAAATATTTTGATCATACTGTTACAGATATCCTTCATGGCATTTCCTTGATCACTATA
>CAUYON010206353.1:0-21927 GCA_963573935.1 Arctocebus calabarensis | reverse complement strand
ACCTGAATAAAGTGCCATGGCATCACAGCTCACAGCAAACCCCAATTCCTGGGCTCAAGCGAGTCTCCTGCCTCCGCCTCCCAAGTAGCTGGGACTACAGGCGCCCACCACAACACCCGGCCATTTTTTGGTTGCAGCCGTTGTTGTTTCTTGGTAGGACCAGGCTGGATCCGAACCCGCCAGCTCAGGTGTACGTGGCTGGCGCCTTATCCTGTTGAGCCGCAGGCGCCGAGCCAAAAGCTTGTGTTTTCTATGTAATCCAATTACGTTGTAACTTCCAGGTGCCTTAATACATGCACATAGGTCCAAGAAAGATTTGTTCTATAGACTTTGTAAGTGGAAGCCATTTAGTCAGATCTTCAAAGCACTATCTTTGTGGGCCAGTAGGCTCAGACAAGTCCTAGCTTTGCTACATAAAGCCCTTCTGAGCAACGGTGGTGCGTCTACTACCAGGGAGACCTTCAGTACTCACACTCCCATCCAGCACTTTCTCACTTCCATCAGCCCTCTGACTTTTCTGCCCTCCTTGTACAGCTTAAGATTCCATGATCTCCCATCAGACTCAGTCCCCCGAAACACCTCCAATCTCATCTGCCCCCCTCTCTCTGCTGTACTCGGGACAGCCCGCGTCTGGCTGCGTCCCGGCCATCTCTCATCCCTGCCTCAGCTGGAGTTGCTGAACACCAGGAGGAAACCACACAACACAAACTGGTCTCACTTAAAACTCAAACTGTTGATATTCAAAATACTGCCCACTGATCTTGTTAGTTTTCTCTAAAACAATGGTTCTCAAGCATTAGTCAGTAACAGAAGCACCCAAGGGGCTTGTTAGAATACATATATTAATAGTTTCCTAGCTGGGGAGGGGAGAGGAAGGGAAGGGTAATTCACACCTAATGAGTTCAGCGCCACTATCTGGGTGAAGGGCGCACTTAGGACTTTGACTCAACCTGTGCAAACACCAAGTATGTAAACAAAATGTGTAACTCCTAATATTCTGAAATTAAAAATAAATAAATTATTAAAAATAATTCATTAGTTATAAAAAATGTATGTTTTGATGGGGTTCTGATCTAAGTGGTCTTTGGTGGGGCCTAAAAACTTGCATTTCAAAGAAGTTACCAAATTTCCAGTTAATGCTGAAGCCACTGGTCCAGGAACTACACGCTGAAAACTGCTGCTCCAGACTTAACCTTCACTCATTCATATCGTCTCATCTCCTGTTATTTCTAACACCCCTCCCAGCTTGATAACCACTCTCCACCCAGAAACCACCGGCCCTGACCTTCCCCATCGGCACTGCACCAGCTTTACTTACTCTACGTCGCCCTCCTCTGTCCTTGTAGAGGAACTGCCCCTCCTACTACAAGCCAATTCCAGTAGCTCCACTATGGCTGTCAGCAGCCCCTTGCCAGTCTCAAATATTTATATCTTTAGTTATTGGTCTTCTCTCTCTTGCCTATTCACTATCTAAGTGCCTCCACCTATCCATTTACCTATGTATCCATCTTTCTGTCATCTCTGTTGCATCGTCCTGTCAGGGTGCAAACATGCACTGTATCTCCTTATAAAAACACAGAACAAAACAAACCAAAAACTCCCCACTAGCCATAGCCCATTTTTCTGCTCTTCATGGCAAAAGTTCTCAAGAGATATCCAGTCCATTCATTCTTCTGCCCTCTACAAACCATCCTCAGCTTGTCAAGGGTACTGATCTCTTTCCTAAATTCAACAGCCACTTCTTTCCTCACCTTACTTAACTTCTGAGCAGCCACTACTCAACCAGACAACCGCTCTCCCACTTCTTAAAACATTGGTCTTTGTTTTTCAATGACTCTTATGAGTTTTCTCCTATCACAGCATCACTCTCTGTCACCTCCTCCTTTTCTACCAAACTGCCACGATTTCTCAAGGCTTAGCTGGCATCCTCTTCTCTTCCCATACTCCCCTCCTCCCTAAGGGCCCCAACTGCCCTGGGTTCTCAAACCTTAATGCTGATGAGGTGCAAAATTCCTATCTCCTGTCTGGAGGTCTTGTCTGGGGTCCAGAGGACTGGTAAAACTAGGCATTTCTTTAGTACACCCATCTGAATTTCTTACAGACATCTCTAATTCAAAATGTCCAAAGCAGAACTCAGGATTTCCTTAAACAACGCTGCTGGCCTTCCCACAATTAACATGTTCACACTGCTCATTCTCAGCTCTCAGCCTACATGTCACCTCAGAGGGGCTGTCCCTGACCATCTGAACTCAAGCAACTGCTCTTACTCTGATAACTTTTTTTCCTTATTAGTTTCCTTTATATCACCAGCAATTATTTCATTGGTACGTTTCCTCAGTTTCTCTGCACTTAACCCCTGCTCCAAGGGGGCAGGACTGAGTCTCCCTCAATCAGCCCTGCACCTCACTCTCAAGACGGGGCTCTGAATGCATAAGGCTTATTCTAGTGGCAGAATCAGGGCCAACCAAGGTAAATACTGAGAGGGTAAACTCTGCCTTAATAGAAAGAGAAACTTTATAACTGAGTCTTCTGATGGAATGCTCTGCTTGGGAAGGTAACCAGCACCACTGTAGCAAGAAACTGACCCAAAGCAGCAGAAGGCTGGGTTGGTAAGAGTGCTGTAGCAAGGATTATAGACAGGGAGGAATTCAGCTAGGGATGTGTAAGAGAAAATACTAACACTTATATCTGCATTGATGCTTTTTGTCGTTTTTGCTAAGTGGCCTCACATATACCAGGTCATTTAATCTTCACAACCACCTTTGAGGTAGATAAGCTCAAGAGTATTTCATGTATGAAAAAACTGCCCCTGTGGCTCGGTGCCTGTGGCTCAACAGGCTAAGGCGCCAGCCACGTACACCTGAGCTGGCGGGTTCAAATCCAGCCTGGGCCCGCCAAGCAACAATGACGGCTGCAACCAAAAAAAAAAAAAAAACTGCCCCTGAGATATTAAGAGATGTGTTCTTCTTATTAAAACAAAACCCAGATCCTCCAAGATAGACAGTGTCTGCCCCTTGAATCAGGAGAGTTAAGGATCCAGTTTTGTACTTTTCCCCTGACGTGCTCTTAAGTAAGGGTCCTTCTCTCTGCACCTTTGGGTCCTCCAAGGTCAGCCACTCCTCCTTCACCCTCTGGCCAGAGGGGGACCCACAACTCCTTTTCTAAGCTCCGGAGCAAGGCCTGGCTGTGGCTGACTATGTAAGCAAGACTCATCCAAGGAGGCTGCCAGAGGGAAATAAACAAAGAGAGACATAGTCTTAGGATGTGGCTCACAAGCCACCAACAAAATAAGCCACAGTTTATCTAAATCTTAGGGGTAAAATAAACCAAACAGAGCAGTGATGCTTTCAATTGCTGTCAAATGTACCCTGCTACCTAAAGAAGTCTCTGTTTGACCCCTTTATTATAGCTCATTATAATCTGAACTTTAATAAGGATAAAAAGGGAAACTGGAAACAGCTTTGGTGAGAACACCTTTTTTTTTTTTTTTTTTTTTTGCAGTTTTTGGTCGGGGCTGGGTTTGAACCCGCCACCTCCGGCATATGGGGCCAGCGCCCTACTCACTGAACCACAGGCGCCGTCCAGAGAACACTTTTCAATGCACATGGGAAAATGCAGGTTGAAAATTAACAAGCTTAATTTGTTTTTAATTTTTAAATCTTATCATAGGTACTAAAAATGAGTGTTCAATTTTTCAAATATTTTCTGATTTGCTGTATTTCACACACCCTCCCATTTCTTCTTTTCTAGACAAGGAAAACAGCCACTTGCTTGAGCAGTTTGTTTTGAGTACAAGTTTGTAACCAGAAAATAACTGAGTTAGTCAGCAACTTGGACTCTTTTGAAACACACCTCCCAATAATGCCGGGAAAGGAAGCTTCCCTGTGATAACTTTTCTTCTTTTTGCCTCACTGTATATCCTTATGAGGATTTTTGGGTCAGAGTAAACTCCCGAGGACTGATCTGACATTCTCTTTGAAACTAGTCACAGTAAACATCAGGAGCCCACTTCCTCGCAAGATGTTCAGGGAATTCAATGCATTTGGGGTTAATGCTCACTAACCGTGTCATCTGTGTAAAGATACAGGAAGGACCAATCTGATGCATCAGAACAAAAAATTGTAAGATATCACTCTGGGGTATACTGCAGCTGTTCTAAGGAAATACTCTGAAATGCTTAAGTTAGTAAAAAACAAATTGGCTAATCGTATTTTCTGCTATTCATTACGGATTGCTGTGATGATCACACAGCACAAAGGAAGGACAGGCCGAGGAAAAAAGAAAAGGGTGGTGGATCTCTCAGTCTCAAACCTCTAGCAGTAAACCCAGTTTTGATAAAAAATAGGTATTTCTTCACTAATTAATACAAACATGTATTACTCGGAAAAACCAGTGAACCAATAGATAGATGTCAATGATTTTCCCGTGGCCTTCTGTTATTAAGTTGATGAATGACTACCACAATAACACGAACATTCAGCAAATCAAAAAGTACACCTTTTCAAACA
This sequence comes from Arctocebus calabarensis, assembly GCA_963573935.1. NCBI lineage: Eukaryota > Metazoa > Chordata > Mammalia > Primates > Lorisidae > Arctocebus > Arctocebus calabarensis. Next base: position 17,419 of record CAUYON010206353.1, on the reverse strand, counting down.
TGCCAGTATCACTTTAAATATAAATATATGTAATTGCTCATTCCTTTGCTTCTTATGTTTGAAGAATCTTGATAAAGTCTGGCCAGTTAATAATTCTAACAACACAATAAAATAATATAACATACACTAGTTCCTAGTCTTGGCCTGAAAGTCTGCCCTGATCAGTGCCTCCAATGGGGTTGATTCTGAGTTGAAGACGTCTACTGGGGTAAATGCTTTGTATTTTTGTAGATGGTATATGAAATAGCAAAATATCCAAAAATGCTTAGAAACCACAGTTTCTAATTATCTTAAGGCAGACAAAAAACAAAAGAGAAATTTTAAGATACCTTTTACTTATGTGAAGTAAGGATATGCCAATTTTTAAAATAATGTTTTATTTATGAGAAAAAGAAAGGCATGGAAGTGCAAGAATAATTCAAATACAACCTAAATTGTTGCACTTAACAAAGAATAATGTCAGATACATTCACTTCAGAATGGATATGGGTCTCATTTACTTCTACCTTGGGAACTAATTTTATTATTACTTTAGTAAGTATTGAGAAGAAACTATTTCTTATTAAAAATAGAATTATCAAGAAAAAAAGAAAAAATAAAAATAGAATTATTAATCTAATTTCCTCGATTTCATAGTAGAGCAGACAGACAAGTTTTGGAAATAAATATTTAAAATTCTATTTGGAGAAGCAGGTCAGTAACTACTGATTCCTTGTATTATTATCACCACTACTACTATTATTATTGTTGAAGAGCTTGTCCAGAAAAAAATTACTATTTTTCCAAATGAAATGTCTCATGTTAAAGCAATACTTAACATAATTTCTACTAATATAAGAAAATCTTCTATGGATGAACTTGACCTTTATTATTTTTACTTTGTAAATTTAACACTAGTTTTTATCCTCCTAAAGCACCTGGCTGAAAGCCGTAATGTCTCTGACCCCCTCAGGCAATGATCCTCCTTTGGTATTTGTGTATCACTGTACACAATTCTTTCAAACATACAAACCACACTGTAGAATTTCTGTAGATACTTGAACGGCCGGCCTGAATTCCCCAAAGGCAGGGATTATGCCAGTCTCAGTGTTTATTGTACACTGGCATCTTTAAGCAAATGTGTGCACCACAGGAAGTGGCTAAAGCACACACAGAATGAAAGTTAAGGGTGGCGCCTGTGGCTCAGTGAGTAGGGTGCCAGCCCCGTATGCCAGAGGTGGTGGGTTCAAACCCAGCCCCAGCCAAAAACTGCAGAATGAAAGTTAAGTGACTTTCCTCCTGCCTCTCCTTGTCTTCACTGCCTGCCTTCTCTCTGTCTCTCTCTCATCTGAGAAGGCAGGTTCCAAAAGCCCTATTTTAAGATGAGGCCAGAACCTTTCAAGGTAGTCTACATTTTAAGGACAAGTCTTCCAAACTGGGAATGAACAAATGAGTAGAGAGCGAAAGACTAATGGATAATAAAGAACGGGAGAGGCCACCAACGGACACGTATTTAATTTTTTTCAAATCTCAATTTTATAATAAAAATCAGTCAGATTATACGGGGGAAAAGGTAGATCCTATGGACATGATACAAACGTTGAGGGTGTTATAAATATTCTAAAACAGGGCGGCGCCCATGGCTCAAGGAGTAGGGCGCTGGCCCCATATGCCGGAGGTGGTGGGTTCAAACCCTGCCCCGACCAATAAATAAATAAATAAATATTCTAAAACCATATTGTGCTAATGGTCATGCAATTGTATTAAAAATGATTGAACTGTACTAAGTATATTCATAATGTGTACTCAGAATGTGTATGGTTGTACCTCAGGAAAGCTATTTTTAAAAAGTACATCTTTTTCGTCTGTTCACTCCCCTGTAACTGATATTCAAAGGCCTTACCGTCAGATGATCTGGTAAGTAAATACTAGAAGATGCTGATCAAGTTTCTGAGTCGGCACAAAGACTGTCAAACATGGTTGCGACTCAGTGCCTGGTGTTGCCAAGACAATGAGGAGGAATTTTTCTTTTCCGAGTAAAATTAAGCTGACCACTTTTTGTATAGCTAATGTATGTCAGGGTAGAAATATAACTTAGAAGACAGCACTTCTCTCTTCAAATTTCTTTTTGATTCTGATACCCCTGATGCCAACTAGTCTTACCTTCCTCTATTGGAATAAGACCTGGGGCCTCCTCGGTGTCACACCAGGTAGCTGAGGGGCACCAGGAAGGGAAGCAGCCGGGCGCTCACCCCCATCTCCACATGCAGCCTTTCAAGTGCGCCTCCTACTCCTTGAACCCCCTTTGCTCTCTTGTGTGAAAGATGTTGAGAAATTAGGTGGGTTTTCTGGTACCAGAAGAAGAGAAAGAAATATGAAGTGCAGCTCCCTTTTGTTACAGAAGCAAAGAAATTAAATGTCACCCACAGACCCTTACAAGTCAGGGTAGGGTGGAGGTTGGAAAGGGACAGATTTAACATTTGCTTGGATCCAGTAAAGTGTTACTTGCCTCTCCCCTCCACAAAGGGGAAAGTTGCATACAAGAAAATGTTGCCAATATAAGAATACCAGTTACAGAAATGCTTTTAGAACAATTATCTGTTACAACAGTATATTTGTGAGAAAAAACCCAGACAGGTGGGCCTGCAAAGTTCTGCTATGAAGGGCAAATGGCTTCATTCTAAGTTTTCTCTTAATAGTCCACTTATATTTAAAAGTATAGATTGCAAAAAAAATTGAACATGGCTAATGTGTATATAACTGAATTAAAAAAACCATGAACCATGTTTTATTAGGTAAATGTATTTGCTATCTGTTCATACTGTGTTTTGCAAAGAGGTTTTTTGTATTCAATGAGTCTGGAAAGAGAAAGAAAAAAAACCCATAATTGGTAGGTTAGCCTCCCCTTAGTTTTTGAGATATAAAGTCATTGTTGGACACAGCTTCAAGGAAAATGTTTATAAATTCAACATCTGCAACTACCTATTATGGAAAGACATTTCAAAACCAAATGTGACTGCTGACAAAGGATGAGGGGGCCTGCTGAATAAAGGGAGATGGCATCACTGGTAAACAAGAGGTGCCTGTCAGCACAACCTGTATGTTCATTTTGGTTTAAGGCCAGAGGGCTCAATGGTGGGCATGACATGGTATATCTGAAGATTACCTAATTTTACCCCAAAGGCAGGAAGAGAGGTTTTATTTGGTTTTCTTCAAATATCACATGCTTAAAATTAGTATTCTGTGATTATTACTTTATTTGTTATTCACTGGAGTCATGTGCGTGAGGACCACAAATGCTGGTTCTCTAAAAGCATCAGTGCCCTATCACATCAAATTAATTCAAGTTTTCATTCCCTCTACGTATGGTTTCTAAATAAGATATTTTTCCTTCGGATTTTGGGGTGGGCTCGCCAGTCCTTCTGGCCCCCGAATCCACACCCCTCTTCACAATGCAGTGGGCATGCCGGGCTGCAGGCTGCTCCTTAACTATGGAAGCAAATCGATAGCAGCTGAATGCCATCTGCTTCGGCCGCAGAACAGAAGCAAAGTGTGAGCCATGCATCTTCCCTTATTGAAAGGTTATTTTATGCAAGTAAACAATTCATCGTCCTCTTGCACGCTTGATGCTCATTTACCACTTTGATCAATAAAATATGCAAAACAACAAAAAAATTGAATCCTAAGAGTAGTTCTGATGCCAGCGTGATAGTTAATCAATACCCGGCCTCTGTTCATGAGGGCAAGTGGTGGGGGTACTCCTATTGTAACCTGGGAAATCCAGAGTGGTAGATGTAGCTTTCAGAAAAGACGGTTTTAGAAAGGAGATATATTACATTTACCCTGCAGGTTACATAGAACCCATTCTCACTGAATTCAATCAAAACACTAACATCAACAGGCTTGAATGTTACTGATTCAAGCCAGTATTTCCTAGCGCTCAAGGAAAAGTAATTTTGGTTTGTATGCCTTTCAGAATCTCAGAGACAAATATTGGATGCGATCGCTGATGACGGCCTGTGGACAGCAACCTTCACCACTCTCTGCTCTGCTCCGCCTTATTAAGACTCGGTTTTCAATGTATTCATGTTTAGGTGAACTCAGTTTTTCTTCTAAAAACAAACTGCTGTGGGAATTTCTTGTGCACGGTGTTTCATTCAGTCATACCACAAGCTGCCTTATTATATTAAACCTCTTGACAATTGATTCAAGCAGAATACTCTTCTCCCAACAAAGAAAACTATATCATCTCACAGATGCTGCCATATAAAAGCCCTCAATGGAAGACGGTTTCCTCGCAAAATGCAAAGCACTAAAAAAGCTGGAAATTTTGCTATTTTTAACTGCATCTCTCTAGCTGAACTGTGAATGTTAGCATAGCACAGGAATTAAAAGTAAGATAAAATAAATTAGGTATCTTTCTGGAAAGTCTAATAAGCAGTTTGGCAGAAAGAAAAACATCGCCATGTGACTAGAACGTCCACCGAGAAGATGGCTTTTCTTTTAGTCTCTTTTCAAATTTTCTATATGCTACTAACAAAATGACCAGAGTTACCTATTAATCAAGTACTCGAGATTTAAAAACATAATCTTTTTACTCATTTACCCTAATGAACTGAATTCATCACACTTATGAAGATCTCTCTCATCATTAGATATAATGTCACTCAATAAACACATTTAGTCCTATTTTGTCACATGTATAAATAAGCTGCATTGTTAAAGATCTTAATAACACATGAGGGAAAAGTAATTCTCTTTATTATCCATAAGGAAGGAAAATCTATAAGTATGAAAAGTCTTAATAGGATATCTTTATAAAGAAAAAAAAAATGAAAAATCCCTCCAAATTCTTATCAATACATGCTTGTGTGCCATTTCATATCAAATACTAGTATAAATACTTTTCTTTGCAAAATACTTAACGGAGACTAAAATTTTCCCCAAAGCTCTCCATTATGAAATAAGCTAAATTTTACGGCACTGATCGTGCAAAGTAATTTCCTTGTGATGTTCCTAGCATCATAAGAACTCCAACAATACAACTCCCTGTGTTTCTAGCTACTATTTTGAAATTATCATTCTAGAACTGCACCAAACTCATCTACTCTGATTTTAAAAACACTACATACACATAATAATTTAAGTATTTACTTAAGTCAAATAACTGTGATGAAATTAACAATAGCATGACCACAGCAGTGCAGCGGCTTTGAGCCAATGACCCGACCAGCAGCAAGGGTATAATTTAAAGGCAGAAATTTCCAGTGCATGCACCGTTACCCACAGTGAACCTGTTACTGCTCTAAAGGGAATTGTTTGCCTCTTATTAGATTTTCTACAGCACAGCCATAAGTGATAAATGTACTGCTGTACTCACTGTCAAGTTAATCAATGCTGCCAAAGTTTTGTTGACCTAACAGTAATCCATAAAGTGAGCCGCCTTTTCTCTATCCCTATGACATCTCAGTCCACAGAAGGGCTACGGATCCAAAAGCAGCTTCTGTAAGGAACAGTGTATGTGGCAGGGGGCCAGGATGGGGGCAGGAGGTTAGAGCAGGAGAAGGCTGATAGAACAGATAGATTGGGTGATTTTCAAAATTAGCAGATATTCCAGGTCCCCTGTCCTGATGAGCCAGTATTTAAGATCACAGCGGCAAGTAAAAATCACTTTTGATGTTTAAAACCTTCATAAATGAGTAACTCTCCTAATGAAAGATGATTCCTTCCCCTTGCTTACTTCAAAGCAAAACAAACAAAATACATCATACCAAACCTTCAAGGATCTCAAAGCAAAACAGCACCTCTAGAGCACGGTCTACGCCTGTCCACAGTTCAATGCACTGATCAAATCTGACTCAGGGCAGCAGTAATAAGAATGGTAATGTGGACCAGGACAAAAAAAATCCAAATTTTGCTCCACTGTAACATCAGAGCATGTGAAAGATATGACCATTAGAAATGAGAAAAGAAAGGAAAGAACGGGGAGGAAAAGCTGCCCTGCAAACAAACCGCCGCCACGCTTTTACAAGCAATTATAGACGTATGAAATATGAATTGCAATTGATTTTCTTCCTGGGGTCACTGTGCTCTGTGTTTGATGCACTCTAGGCATTTACTTGGGCAGCAAACTGACAAGTTTTTGTAGAATGACCTGAGCAGTGTTATCTTTGTTCAATCACGGGTACTTCATTGTGGCTTCTCTTCCTTGACACTTGTCCCTCCCAAAAACTCACTGGCAAGGGATTCCTCGATAAAGACGTGGAACAATGCAATTACTGGAGTAAAGGGCTGACTGGGGGATGCTCGGTAACCTTTTCTGTGCCAATGAAAAATAAATAGCATCAACTGACTTTCCTCCTCAAACTTCAACTGCAAATTCTCTATTTGACCTGTGATTGTACAGCAGGGTTACTAAAAGTGATTTTTCTTGACAATAAGAAAAGAAAGACAACAATAGAAAGTTATGGTTATGAGAATCAATAATACAGATTTCTTACACTTAAAGCTTAAAAAAAGAAAAACTCCTATAAAAAGATAAGATCTATCTGCCTGACTGATTACAAGATTTTCCCATATTTTGGTCTTCACAGATCTTCAAATTATGAATGTTACTAATCAGAAGACATTTTTTTAAAAGTCTCTAGAAAACTTTCCATAATTCTTTCCATACCAGGCCATAGGTTTTGGATATCTTTTCCCAACAGAATACGTAAATTTACTGCGTTCTTTTGAACTGCTATGGAGTATTTTGTAAATCTTTCTACTGTATAGATATTCCAATATATTTTTAGCTAAATCCCCCTTCTTGGACAATTTTTATAATTATATTGCAATGAAAATGCCTTATTCATAGTATAGTCTAATAATGTAAGAATGATTTTAGAATAAATTTATAGGAAAGGAACTGCCAGACTGCTTCCCTAAAATGTTACCATCACCTGTAGTTCCCTTAAAGGTACATGGGAACTTCTTTGTACCCTTATCAAAACGATGGGCGCAAATATTTTATTTTAAGCTTTGCACATCTAAAAGCAAATACGTTGTCTTATTCTAATTTACCATTTTCTGATTAATAATGAAGCATCGCTTCCCTTGTTTACTGATGATTTATAATTTTTTTTTTATTTGTTGGGGATTCATTGAGGGTACAAGAATATAATTATTTTTTAATGAATAAATCCTGCCAATTTTCTTATTTGACTATCTTCCTCCTAGTGAGCTGTGACAGCTCTTTGTACATCATGGGAATTATATCTTTCTCTGTGTGTTGCATATATTTTTTCGGTCTATTGGCTTTATGATTTGAATTTGTAGTGGCTGTTTTGCTATACAGAATTTTAAAGTTTTTATGCAGCCAAATTTTAACACTCGCACCTATCAAGTAATACAGAAATACCCCTATCAACTCAGAGAACATAGTACCACACAATAAAATCATGCAGCTACAACCCTGATTCTAAGATTTTGTTCTAAGCTATCACATTGGAACAAAAATATACAAATTCATTTTCAGCAAGCTAAAGGGAGAGTGATAATGATATGTATTAAGTATAATTTAAAACAAATTATCTGCCATCCTCAGGACAGCAGTCCAGGGGGGTTGAGGTCAGGCACAGTGGCTCACGCCTATAATCCTAGCACTCTGGAGGCCAAGGCGGATGAATCACCTGAGCTTAGGCGATTCATCCAGACCAGCCTGACCAAGACCAAGACTATGTCTAGAAAAACTTAGCCAGGCTCAGAGGAGTGCACCTTCTGTAGTCCCAGCTTCTCAGGAGGCTGAGGTGGGAGGGTCCCTTGAATCCAGGAGTTTGAGATTTCAGTGGGCTGTGGATGACACCAGTGCACTCTAGCCTAGGTGACAGAGTAGTGAGACCCTGTCTCAAAAAAAAAAAAAAAAAACCCAAGAGGGGTTGAGCTCAAGTTAGCAGACATTAGGGGGAGCCTAGATAGGTGACATGTAGGACTATACGATATCAGCCCTACCTGTGTGGAGAATCAGACCCACACCCTGAGAACTGTAACAGAAAGTAAAATGCATTAAGGTTTCAGAATGTCACATCTGAGAGTAGAGAATCCAGAAAGGTCCCATGAAAGCGGGGCTACTGGAAAGGAGCCTTGTGAGGTGTGTTGGTAAACACAGACGAGAGCAGGGGAGGTAACGGGAGTAGGGTGTGATGAATATACAATCCAAGTGTAGGGGACAGTTGGTAAGATTTGGTAGTGACTCATGAGATCCCTGCAGAATAACGCTGGAACTCTGGACACCAGGGCCAAGAATATCAAAATTTTGTAGTTGATCAGGAGCCATGAAAGAGATTTTCAGTAGGTACTTTTCATGATTAGAGTTAAAGTTGAAAAGGAATCCAGGTGCATTAGAGTAGCCGGAGCTAATGAGGAAACTACCATCATAATCTTAGAGAAAAGGAACAAAGCATTTAACAATGATAATGGCAATGGGACCAAAAGGAAGGCACGCCTTTGACTAATATAAAAGAACCCAAGAAGGATCCAGACTTTTCCAAAATAGTATAAGAGAGGCCCATGGAGAAAGTGTCCAACAGGGAGGTGACAAGACAATGAACAGTAACACCTGGAATATGCCAGCCCTCGGAGCAGCCGCCTGCGTAGATGCTGCTGAACTCACTAACACACGTGGTATGTCTTAAAGGGCGTGAGAGGCCCACAGTGAGTCTCCAACCACGAATGGGTCCAAACACTAACAGAGACAGATTATCAAAGTTTCAATGTCAACTGAGGTCCTTGCCCCACCCTCCTGCCCAAGTGTATGAGGGATAAAAAGAGAAAAGTTATTTGTGTCTCTGCTATAGGAAAGGCAGTCTGGGACGAGAGATAATAACAAATTGTCCCAAATCACTCCAAGGGCCGGGGAATAGAGGAAGTGGAATGCAAGCCTCAATTCCAACGGAGGATGCAAGCCCCTCTGTGGGAAAAGTAAAATACTTTGAAAGTCAACACCTGTTCTGTATATGGGGCCAAGAAAAAGTAGAGAAGGCAAAGCCAGGGAATGTCTTAGCAAGTATTAGACCTTAACGCCACGGCCACAACCAGAATTCACTCCGGGTTCCACTGTGTGCAAGTGAGGCCCCTCCTCTAGCTTGAAAATAACCCGCCGCCTACACCCCACAGCAAGTTTACCGGGTTTTGAATGGGAACGGATGGACTTTTAAAATTAAGATTTTTGGTGCTTGCTTCGGCAGCACATACACTAAAATTGGAGCGATACAGAGAAGATTAGCATGGCCCCTGTGCAAGGATGACATATTCTTCTTAGCAAAGTATCTCAAGAATGGAAGAAAAAGTATCCAATGTACTCAGCCCTAATATGAAACTAATTTATAGGTCTCACATGAAGGCTATAACCCAACTATAGCCCTCTTTATGTATTATCTGTGGTAGCTTTCACACTACCGTGGCAAAATTCAGTTAACTGCAACAAAGCCATATGGCTTGCATAACCTAAAATATTTACTATCTGATCTTTTTTCTTTTCTTTTTCTTTTTAAGACAGAGCCTCAAGCTGTCACCCTGGGTAGAGTGCTGTAGCATCACAGCTCACAGCAACCTCCAACTCCTGGGCTTAAGTGATTTTCTTGCCTCAGCCTCCCAAGTAGCTGGGACTACAGGTGCCCGCCACAGGGCCAACTGTTTTTTGGTTGTAGTTGTCAGTGTTGTTTGGCAGTCCCGGGCTGGATTCAAACCTGCCAGCTCTGGTGTATGTGGCTGGCACCTTAGACACTTGAGTTACAGGCACCGAGCCTACTATCTAATCTTTTAAAGAAAAAGTTTGCTGACTTATTCCTCCTCTAGACTTTCTTGTGTTTGCAAGTCTAACCCTTCCTATTCGAGGAACAATACACATGCTTCTCTTTTAATTCAATCACTTCTTCGTTTCCAAATTCAAGGGTCAACTGTGATTTAAAATTATATTGAACATCCTCTTTATATAATTGGAGATTTCAGAAAACAAATAGCTTTTGGTACTAAAAATCATAAGCAATATGATAACATTCAATCAATTTTCTTTTTTGATTAGCCAGAGGTAAAAGTGACACGGTTACCATGCCAAAAATTGCCAGATTCATTAATAATGTTGGTTCACCTTCCCTAGTATAAGAAATCTAGAATAAATTGCTCTCAATTAATCTGCTCTACTCTTTGATAGCTTATTTATCAGACTGGGAAAGATAGATTTAATAGCGCTTGCTTCAAACAGGTTCTTTAATTGGAAACATCACAGCGTTCGGCTCACTTTGTACTCTAGCAATTAAGAACAATTTGGAAAAGTGCTGTTGATTTTTTTTACACTATTGTCTCCTTGATTAGATTTCCGAAGATCTAGACAAAACAAATGACAATACCAGCGAGCACTATTGGTACAAATAAAAGCCAAACAGCCGAATTACTTACTATGAGAAATGCGAGCCATCCCCATCCATTCCGTCAGTGTCTTACCTTTATATCCCTGTACCCCTGTCTCTGGTGTAGATAAGTGGCAATACTTTTTCTAAAGGGCATCATTCTGCACCCACCTTTACGCAACTATCTTTTCTCCAAATAAGCCAAATCAACAGAAGAAATTATTTTTCTTGATTAAGCACCCACATTTCTCTTGGGAGGAACCCAAACAAACAATTAATCTTTTCTTATTTGTCCTCAGAAGTCCCTGCCTCTTTAAACTCAGACCATCCAGGTACCTGTGGCAGCCAGTCGGCAGCAATTAGGCCTGAGCAGAAAATGAATGCACTCTAGGCTGGGGGTCTAATCTGCTGAGAGTCTGGGGGAGAGGGCAAGGTTACACCAGGAAAATTCCCTTGCTGTCGGAACGCTGTTCAAAATTACTACCTGACTTCAGCATAATTAACCAGGCTTGGGAATTTATATGAACTAAGTAATTGGAAAGAATTAGCAAGAGATATGTACATTAATCTTTACCAGTTACACAGTGTTTAGTGAAATTAAAGGTCCTGTGCTCATTCTGGCTTGCTTAGTTTGCACACTTTCTACTTCACCTGTAGAACAAGGAAAATATGGTATACGAAGATTAAAAAAAAAAAAAAACACAAAAGAAACCAAAAAACCCCTGCAAAGCAAAACAAAAATATTCTAGAGGGAAAACTAGAAACAAACCCCAAATTGAGCAGTAGGCTCTTGGTTAAACAAAGTATCCACAGGATAGAATACTATGGAGCCTTTATTAAAACTGTTTTACAAAATAATGTTATCACAAAGAAACATATTAGGGACATGTGCTAGAATATTTATGAATAAAAATATCATATCTGAGTTACTTTAACATAATCTTGGGGTGGTAGGGGCTACATGTAGGGAATACAGATCGGATTGCCCCTAATAATTACTAAAGCCAGATGATGAGAACTTGGAACTTAATTTTATTATTTTTATGCTTTTTATACGCAGAAAATTCTCACCATAGCAAAGTCAAAAAATTTTTTTAAATGTTGTCTTAGAGGAATATCTAATACATGGTAAAAGTCTATGAAATTAAAAGTAGAGTTTATACACTATTATAGATATTATCATAAATATTTTAAAATACATGATTATAAATATGAGCAAGAAAAAGATAAAGAACACCACAATTTTGACATGTCTGTATCAAGGTTCTCAATGTTGCCACTATTGACATTCAGGACCCCAAACCTGTTTATTGTTGGGTGCTGTCCTGTGTATTGGGGGAAGATAGCAACACGCCTCTTCCTACAAGATGCTGGCCACTCCTCCCTCAGCTGTAACAACCAAAATATCTGTAGGCTCTGCCGAACATCCCTTGTGGGGCAAAAACTGCCGTTGATTCATAACCATTGGTCTAAAAGTAGATGAGTTACAGAAAATGATTTTTGTTCTTTGTTTTTCAAAGTTGCTGAATATACACATACGTGGGTGTATATGTGTGTGTGTGTCTAAGAGACAAGAGGTCAGGCAGTTAGGTTGACAACCTCATCCTTGAAAAAAGTGCTACAGTCCTCACTGCTGAGAATCACCAGGGTCACCTTCAAAGTATTCCCTTTGGGCACCTGTGACTGCAGTGATATCCAGAGGTGAGGTTATGTAGCACTTTTTCTAGGATGAATTAGCAAATTCTTAATGTCGTGAAGAAATAAAACGGCTTATATCAGAAAATAAATGACTATTGGATAGGTATGTAGTGACGCTCCTTTGATTAAAATGGAGTTATTAAGGGCGGCGCCTGTGGCTCAGCGAGTAGGGCGCCAGCCCCATTTGCCGAAGGTGGTGGGTTAAAAACCAGCCTCGGCCGAACTGCAAAAAAAAAAAAAAAAAAAAAAGCTGGGTGTTGTGGCGGGCACCTGTAGTCCCAGCTACTCGGGAGGCTGAGGGAAGAGAATTGCCTAAGCCCAGGAGTTGGAGGTTGCTGTGAGCTGTGTGACGCCACGGGACTCTACCGAGGGTGACAAAGTGAGACTCTGTCTCTACAAAAAAAAAAAATAAATAAATAAAATGGAGTCATCAAGCTAAAGGTGAACCTCATTACAAAAGCTAGCTCTATTAAAACTTACGATTCCATCACCCACAAATCTTACAAAACACTAATCAAAGTATCTCAAGAATAATGTCTGACTTTCTAAAATCCTCTGAGTAGGAAACTGCAGTATAGAAGAGAGATTAAAGCCAATAGCTCCTTTAAAGGGGATGATATTCACAGAAATATAATGCTAACTCAGGACAGGAAGTGTTTATCAGACAAAACCGTCCACTTTTTAAGATAACTCCGAATGTGAAGTAGGGGTAGTATGTTGTCTGTCTCTCCACATACATGAAATGACAATACCTGCTACCTATTTTAGAAAGGGCTTTGAGCTGCCTTTCCAGGGCTGTGCACTATCACTCACAACTCACAGCCCTTCGGTCCATTCCTAGAAGCAGCAGCAGCAGCCCCAGTCCACCAGCCAGCATAGCTAGCTCCAGAGAACGTCACCCAAAGCCTCATCTTATTAACACAGGCTCTAGGTTAGGCGCTGAACCTTAACTAGTAAGGGTTTCCCCCCACCCCCACACTGCCCAACAGGTGGTCAACATTTAATAATCCATAGGTTTAAAATTATCAAAGTCTTAAATCCAGCCAAAAGCTTTGGGCCACAGTGCAATGGAGTTCATATTTCTGCTCCATTCTCTTCTCTCATATAAATTCCCCTCCATGAAATCATACACATTTTTGAGATCCCAAAGCTTTCAAATTGCCATTACTTATGCTACCTCCACTGACCCATATTACCTCTGAAGGCTTATTACCCACAGCTTCCAAGGGAAGGGAGAATGCATTATCTGAATTTTAAACATACCTGTTTAATTTATTTCTTGGAAAAGGGAGTGTGTGTGTATGTATATATATGTGTGTATATAAGGCTTGTTTCAGAAATTTGAAAAACTGGTCTACATTAAAAATCATTTTAAATGACATATAAATATACTTCCAAATAATGAAGTATAAACCATCTCTGTTCTGCGATCAGTGGAAAGCAAGCATTGCTGAGAAAAATACAATGTATTTGGAATTAAGTAGGACAATTCTCCATAGCTAAAGTGCAAGCCTATAAAATACATAATGAGAAGAACTATCATGTATTGTCCTAAGAATTTGTAGCCTTCATAAAGGCTTCATTTTCATCTTAATACACGGAAGTCTCATAGAGCTACCATATAACACACAAATGTATCGGCCACTGCCCATACAAACCAAATTTCCAAAATTAAGACTTTTAAAGTTTAATTTCTTTTTCATATTTTGTCGACTATTTCGCCAATTATGATGACGAACTTGTCTATCCAATCCTAGATAAGTGGTTAGTGTTTTTCTGTATGAAAAACCAAGAAACAAGGTTTCCTGAAACAAGATTATAGGATTTCTAACCCAGCACAACAGAAACATGTATGCACAATAGAATCTGAAAACACTTGCTAGCAATGATGGATTTAAGTTATTAACAGATCAAAAAGAGATGGATGGTGGTTTGCTTTTCTTAATCTACATCATCATCTAGATCTATTTAAAGATACGTGGTACGCTAACAAACTTGGTTAAGGTTTCGATAAAATCAGTAAAAATAATCTGCCCCTGTTACACTGAGTCTGTATCAATCAATAAAATCACTTGTACAAGGAAGGTACTGTTAAGTACTGACAATCCCAGCCATTAATATTATTTAACACACTGTTCACAATCTTTAACAAGAACAAAGAACAGTTTGTCTCATGTTATAAGCAGGATCTTCATAGACAGTGTGACTTCTACAGGCTGCTATGGTGACTTTATGAAGTTCAAACTAGATACATTGCTCTTTTACCAACCCCAGCCCCTTCTAAGTGCATAAAGTCTTATTCTTTTCCTCAGTTGTAGTTCAAAGGAAATTCTTGGTAAGAACCAAAGGTGCCATTACAAATCACTTCTTACTCTATAAATTAAACCAAAAATTCTAAGAACCTAACTGTCAGGGTGAGGGCAGCTACAGAGATAGATAGTATGGGGCTTCCCTACTGCATTCAGACTCTGCTCAGCTTCATCAAGGACTTTAACTTGTCAAGGTTGAATTAAAGAAGAAACTTTCCACGAATCCTTAGCCATTCCTTAACGAATAGGATATTAACTCCATTTTATGTGATGGGACAGAGCATCTCCTAGAATTTTTGATTTGAAAAGCAAACATTGTCAAATAAAATTTTAAGGTCAGCAAAACAATGAATTTTTTCCCAACATTTCTCCTTGTTTGAGGAACATTTCATAGGAAAGCATGAAAGTCATTGCTCAGAGAAGTCTGCAGCGTAGATCCTGCTGATATCTGGCTAACTGTAAAGACTGACTTTGGACTTGAAAGCTCACTAGCGTTAAGGGAATTCTTGGGATTCTAAAAACGTTGGATATATGTTTTTTTAAGGAAGACAAGAAAAAAAAGGAAAGAAAGTGCGTCGCTGGCTGGGTAAGAAAGTAAGGAATGTGCAGCACCCTCACGCTGCCCATGAACAGAAGGCCTGAGAGGGAAGCGGGCCCCACCACTGGCTCTCTCGGGCATGGTGACACTGAACATCACTTTGGGAGCTGCATGGGCACAAGAAATGTAGATAATGACTACCACTTGCTGAGAGAAAAACTCAACTAAATTCAAATGGGGGAAGTGGTTGGGTAAGTTCCCATCCAACAGCACACTGCATGGGTGTGTGGCACGCCTCCTGGCTGAAGGGCGCAACCATAACTTGGACTTTAACTTCACAAAAGCAAATTTTGTAACCTAATCCTGTGTACCCCCATGTCAATCTGAAATTAAAAAAAAAATACTTTGGCATTAAAAAAAATGAGAGGAAATGTTCTAAAATTGATTATGGCTCTGATGTGTAATATACAACTCTGTAAAAATACTAAAAATCACTGAAATGTACACTCTAAATGGATGAACTGTATGAACTGTACATCAATGAAGCTATTTAAAAGCTATATAAAACTCTGATGATCTAGAGCAGTGGTTCTCAACCTTCTCAATGCTGTGACCCTTTAATACAGTTTCTCATGTTGTGGAGACCCTTGACTATAAAATTATTTTTGTTGTTACTTCTTAACTGTAATTTTGCTACTGTTATGAATCAGTAACATATCTGATATGCAGGATATATTTAGGCGACCCCTGTGAAAGGGCCGTTTGATCCCCAAAGGGGTCGCAACCCACAGAGGGATCTAGAGGAAAGGCACTGATCTAGAGGAAAGGCACTTTTGTTTGACTTTGGAGCCTGGACCAAGTACTTTATTCATAGCACACAATTTTTACTTGAGTGACTGACAGACAAGTTACTGTCACTCAAACTTGGGTATTTGGCAAACATGTTTTGAAAGTGAATTAAATATTTAAGGCTGTAACTTCACAGAAAACAACTGATAGTACTGTTTTCCAATGATAAATCTGAGCTTTCAGGTGAAGAATTTTCCTTAAAGATATGAAGACTTGTATCTGCCATCTGGAGCTTCACTGTGTCACAACAGGTAAATGAGACTTTGCTGCTGACACATTAACAAATCTAAGTTTCAGATACGATTTAGTGAAAGGCATCAACATGAGGAAGATTTATGTAACTCAGTGAACTAATATTTTCACATGAGCCATGTATTATACAAAATCATGTATGGGTAAAAAGATCTATTCAGACTCCCTACAAAGATCCAGTAACAACAGAGGGATTCTGCCAGGGTCTGATCTGGGAGAGACACCTCCCCAACTCTGAGGACAGTCATAGGCAACAGTGAAAAATAATCATGAGGCGTAATCAACAGAAAAACTCTGGCAATATGAATGATCAGAGTAGATCAACTCCCCCAAGAAATGACAAGGTAGATACAGCACAAGATCCCTTGCATAAGCAAATGGCTTAGAAGTCAGAAATCGAATTCAGAGTCAGGATAGCAAATAAGATCAGCATAATGGAGGATAAGATGGAACTAGAATTTCAAGCAGTAATCCAAAAGATGTCTCAGGAATTCAATGAATTCAAAGACAAAATGACCAACGATTTTGACACATTGAGACAAGAAGTTGCAGCCCTCAAAGATCGGAGAAATACAGTAGAATCCCTCAGTAACAGAATGGAGCAAGCAGAAGAAAGGATTTCTGACATGGAAGACAAAGCTTTGGAACGCTCCCAAACTTCCAAAGAGGTAGAGAAATGGAAGACAAAAATGGATCATTCTCTCAGACACCTCTGGGATAACTCAAAGAAAACCAATATTCGCCTTGTAGGGATACCTGAAAATGATGAAGTGGTGTCAGAAGGCACAGAGTCTCTTCTTTATGAGATTATGAAAGAGAACTTTCCAGACATGCCAAGAGATTCTGAAATTCAGATAGCAGACAGTTTCAGAACCCCAGCACGATCCAACCCAAATAAGACATCCTCCATGCACATCATAATTAAGTTCACTAAAGTTAATATGAAGAAGAAAATTCTGAAAGCAGCCAGATGTAAGAAATCCATTACTTACAAGGGGAAGAATATTAGAATAACTGCAGGTTTCTATGATCAAACCTTTCAAGCTAGAAGAGAATGGTCATCGACTTTCAATCTCCTAAAACAAAAGAAATTTCAACCCAGGATCTTGTATCCAGCTAAACTGAGTTTCATTCACGATGGAGAAATTAAATACTTCAACAACACCCACATGTTGAAGAAATTTGCTATAACTAAGCCAGCTCTCCAGGATATTCTCAAACCTATCCTCCACAATGACTAGTGCAAACCTCTACCACAAAAGTAAACTCACCCAGAAACTATTTATCAAATTTCATCTTCCATAGCGAAGAAAGGACGAAAAATGTCCACTGGACTTTCTAAAGATTTATCATTACTTTCAATTAATGTGAGTGGTTTAAATTGTCCTCTAAAGAGGCATAGGTTGGCT
>CAUYON010206348.1:0-11226 GCA_963573935.1 Arctocebus calabarensis | reverse complement strand
GGAGAAAGAGGAACACTTCTACACTGTTGATGGGAATGCAAACTAGTACATTCCTTTTGGAAAGATATTTGGAGAATACTTAGAGATCTAAAAATAGATCTGCCATTCGATCCTATAATTCCTTTATTGGGTATATATCCTAAAGACTAAAAATCACATCATAATAAAGGTACTTGTACCAGAATGTTTCTTGCAGCCCAATTCATAATTGCTAAGTCGTGGAAGAAGCCCAAATGCCCATCAACCCACGAATGGATTAATAAATTGTGGTACATGTATACCATGGAATACTATGCAGCCTTAAAGAAAGATGTAGACTTTGCCTCTTTTGTGTTTACATGGATTGAACTGGAAGATATTCTTCTTAGCAAAGTATCTCAAGAACGGTAGAAAAAGTATACAATGTACTGAGCCCTACTATGAAGCTAATTTACAGCTGTCGTATGACGGCTATAACCCAATTATAGCGCAAGAATACAGGGAGGGGGAAAAGGGAGGGGAGGGAAGGGGGAGGATGGGGTGGAGAGAGGGCAATTGGTGGGATCACACCTCCGGTGCATTTTAGCAGGGTACTGGTGAAACTTATTAAATGTAGAATATCAATGTCTTCATATAGTGATTAAGAAAATGCCATGAATGGGGTGGTGCCTGTGGCTCATCGAGTAGGGCGCCGGCCCCATATACCAAAGGTGGCGGGTTCAAACCTGGCCTCAGCCGAATTGCAAAACAGAAAAATAGCTGGGCGTTGTGGCAGGCGCCTGTAGTCCCAGCTACTTGGGAGGCTGAGGCAAGAGAATCGCCTAAGCCCAGGAGTTGGAGGTTGATGTGATGCCATGGCACTCTACTGAGGGCAATAAAGTGAGACTCAGTCTCTACAAAAAAAAAAAAAAAGAAAAGAAAATGCCATGAAGGCTATGTTTAACAGTTTGACCAAAATATTTCAGATTGTATATGAAGTCAGCACATTGTGCCCCATGATTGCACTAATGTACACAATTATGATTTAATAAAATTATAAAAAAAAATAAAACTAAGGTTCAGTGCAGTAAAACTATTTCTCCAAGGTCACACATATAGCTAGCAATGGTAATCCCAAATGCCCTGCCCTTTCCCCTCCATAGTCTCATAAATATTTTCCTAGAAGCCAGAAACTAATAGTGTAATAGAATGTCCAAACCACACCTGAAGTCTTGTTTTTGACCATGTTTTTATTTACTACATATATTATAAACATATGCAATACATGCTACTGAAGTTTCATCATCTACATTGAAAACGTTAAAACAACGAATGCAATGATGGCTCAACAGCCGGGTTTGTGACGTGCCCTAGTCTTCCACTGATGAGTCTGGACCCTATCACATGAAAAGGGACCCTCACGGACTTTACTCAAATCCAGGATGGTCCCTCCACGCTCCCAACACATTTTGTCTTTTTGAGATCTTTATTCCTTCACCCCTGCCAGATCCCACCTGATGCTGTACTTAAGATCTTCCTGGAATAAAGTTAGTTCAACAAAACTCACAGTATTTCCTGCCTCCTGGGTTTGCTTTATAAAACAGAGGTCCATTTGGATAATTTGGCACAAATTCCCTCACAGATGGCATAGAAGAGAGATTTATCTTCTTAATTATATTATAGATGGGAGCCATGGCAAAGGGCCAGGGCTCAGAACTTTTAAAATAGTTCTTAGAGCTAATGACCTAATGGCCATTAGCCTTTATAATGGAGTATCTCCCCTCGGGGGCTTTGTAACACTTTACACATGCAAAGTGTGTATGACAACATTTACGGAGGGACTTGACATGTCTCAAAAAAAAAAAAAACCTTAAAAATATGGGGTTTCTTTTATCTAGCAATTTTACGACTGGGAAGTTGTCCTAAAAAAATGGTCAGGAAAAAAGATTTATGTACACTACTGTTCATCACAGCTTAAAAAATAGAAACAACCCAAATGCCCAGCAATAGGAGTATGCTTAAGTAATTTATTGTACATCCACATAGGAAAAAAAATCTGCAGCCATCAAAATAGTGTTCTCAAAGAATACTTAATGACATAGGGAAATCCTCATAATCAAAGTCAAGGGGAAATGAAGGATAGAAAGCTGCCGGGTAATACCCTCAGCCACGTCATTTATATACATACAGAGGTATAAATGGAAGAACATGAACCAGAAAGGCAACAGTGTCTGAGTGGTCTGTTTCGCACGATCTTATTATCTCCTTTATATCTTTTTAAATTTTTATTTTCACATACTGATTATATATTATAGTTAAATGCAGAAAAAAAGTTGACTTTCTCAGCTGTGGGCCTTCCCCCACCTCAGCAGCCAGTTAGACATGTCCTCCTCTCTTGCCACTTGCTGTGTGACCAGTTCACTAACTACTGGCCCCTTCGCTGGTGTGTAGAGGGGACACGATGGCGAAATTCAAAGCCATCCTTTGGTAGAAGGAAATGATTGCCGTACATTTGTTTGGAGCAGATTCGAAAGTCCTACTGGGGCTAAAGTGATTTGGAGTTTTTCTTTATCTATAGAACCCTAAGGTAGATATTGTCCCATGGCCGTGGACAACCACATCTTGCTCTAAGAAAATACAAACCTCCAAAGTAGAAATTTTCACGACGTCACTGAGTCGCAATGGCCTTTGTGAAGCACCTGCCTTCTCCTTCGGACACTCTAGTCTGACTCTGCCTTCCATTTCCTCCTTCTTTCCTTCTTGATGCCTTAGGTCTGAAAAGTTCTAAACCAACCCAAGAATTGCCACCTAGGTCCTTCCCCACTCCTGAGTCAAAATGCTGCCAACTGTCCAGGTACAGAAATCAAAACACAAACTCTGCATGGCAGTCGATATTCTGGCCGTACACCTTCACAAACTCTTAATTCCAGTTTGTTTCGGCCTGACCTTGCACGCTATTCTTCTCTGTTTTCTCTTCCTCGCATATGAAAGAATCTGCTTCCCGTTATTTTCCTTGACCCTACTCATTTAAAGGCTGCTAAGAGCCTTGCTTTCTGCTGCCAGAAGGTCTGATCTCAGAGGTCCTTTTTATATTTATCTTGTTGTCACGTTCCATATAACTCAAATTCTACTCTTAATTTTCCTTTTGGAAATTAAGATGTTTCATATTTTCTTTCCTTAAGTTAAAAAAAATCATAAAAAGTTGTGGAATATGCCATCTTAGCCACTGAAAGGTAATATAAAACCAATCCCAACAGTAACCTACTTAATCCGATGTATTGCTAATTATCAAATATTTGTTTCTATGTGGTTCTAGGCCCCCAGACTGTGTGTATCTTTATATAATTTATAATAATTTGAGTGGAGCACCTGCATGTGAAGATGGTATTAATTGTGTTACATTTGCAGATGGAGCTGCATTTTGAGAGGTTTGACCAAGCCGAATTAAGTTCAGCAGTTCACATTTCTCTTTTTCTCTCTTGGGTACTCAGCACCCACATTCACTCCCCCCACCTGCTCCTGCCCTTCTCAACAAACCATCCAACGAATATTCTGAGGACTTCTCATTGTTCATTCATGCTTAGGTAGAAATCAGCAGAGAGTAATACACCCCCAGCCTCAGTTATATTTCTAGTTTGCTATCAGTGAAAGGCTGGTGTAAAGCACCCCCGTAAAGGGTCCTGGATACCTAACCAGGATAGGGTGATGTTTTCAACATCTTTGACATGAAACCATGTAGGAGCCGTCTACTTCACCTTCCTGTAAAGTGAATCTGCTCACCCTGGAAAAGCCAGAACCAGTTCCATGGCCAAACACACACCCAGCTGGCCCTCTCCCATGCTCAGAATGTACAAGTTCATGTCCTCATAGCAAACGTGCAACTCTTTGATCACCCAATGTAACGTGTTGGCTCCCCTTATAAATTCGTGGTTTCTGAACTCAGCTGAGTCCCCACTGAGACCACAATGTTTCCCCATTCCCCTCAGCAACTAATCCAACCTTCTGCTCTCCTCATGCGGCACAACCCCCACCCGTTATCCTCAGCTGTCCCTGATGGCTTGGGGGCCTCAGGAATCACACAGTAGACACTCCGCTCCTTGTTCATCCCCCTGCGTTCGCCTCCCCTCCCGTGAGATGGCGAAGGGCTTCTCTTCCAACACCATCCCTTCCTGACTCCCAAGGCTCTGTCCTTCTTATCTCATCCTCTTGCCTCTGTCTTCGTCTTCACTGGGAGATGGGACCAGCCTTCTTTTCCTTGTCCCACACACAAGATAAAAAACATTTCTACCCTACAGAACGATCCTGCGAGGACTGTGTGGCTGCCTCAGCTCGACACCCATTCTCTTCCCTTCTGCCTCAGCCCCCGCGCCTGTGAGAACAGAACCGGGCACAGCTTTATTTCTTTCCTCCTGTTTGATCCCCCCACAATCTGACTCCAATTTTCACCATCTGGTACAAACCCTTTTCCAGTCGCCAGTCATCCCCTACTTGCGAATCCCAGGGACGGCTCTGAGTTGTTGCCATGTGCTGCCTCTCTACCGAGCCTTGACACGGTCCATTCCCCCTTCTTCCTTTAGACACCCTCCTTCTCCACGACGCCCTAACACTTCTCTGCCCACCCTTTCTCTGCTCCCGTTTTCCAGGCTTCCTCCCCACTCCTCTTTCTCCCTCCTTCCTTAAATGACAGTTTCCCCAGGTCACACCCACCGCCGATCACCCTTCCTGGCCTCTTCTCAGGTGTGGCTGACATTCGTCCTCATGGCTTACCCTCGGACTGAACGTTACCGATTCTCAAACCCCTCTCGGCCGTCCAGGCCTCCTACCGGCTAGTTTAATGCCACGAAATGTCCCAAAGAGGGTCACTGTCAGTGCCTAGATCTAACACACCGCGGTTCATCCTTTGCCCCAAGTTAATGCCTCTGTCTAAGCCTAAGCATGCAAACCCAAATGAATCGAGGCTCCTATCTCCTCCATCACAAAACTAATGCAAAATATACCGCTCAGGAAAAAGGGGGTTGAACAGAACAAAAGACAGGCTTTGACTGTAGATTTAAGGGCTCCTGCTGAAACCAGAGAGTCCCTAAGAAATTCAGTGGAAGTGAGACCACATGTTTTGAGATCATTTCTTTAACCCCTTGGGAAGCAAAGGTTTTTAGTGCTATCAGCAGAATTCCTCAGGTAAGAGCGTTGCTTTAGGACCACTGGGGAAGGCGTGGAGCGGTCACAGAGCTGAGTGTGAGGCAGGCTCACTTTGCAGTGTTGGAGCTGAGTGCTTGCTGCAGGTCACAGAGCACGTTGGGGAGTGTGCTGCCCTGGGTTACGAGCACCGTGGTAGCACCCGTGCCTAGCCTCCCACCCTGGGACCTGGCGCTGCCCCACCACTCTGCAAATCTGTGCCGGCGGCTCCTCGGCTGCGCTCAGCCACGATGCTACAAACGGTTGTCGTCTGCTTTTCTGTGTTCCACCCTGAAGAGCAATTTGGTCACAATAGCAAGAGAAATGCTAACTGGATTAAATAGTGTACGAACTCCAAAACATAAAACCCTTCTAGAAAATGCTGAGAAGTAAGATTTAGCTCTAATCAACAGAATATTTTTCAGTGAATTAAAGTGAATTTGATGCACAGCCAACATTGAAAATCTGCTCTTAGGGACGTTTTCAGGGTCCATATTGTGTACCCTTATCTTCGAAGTTCTCCCTAGTCCTGTGTACAGTCCTGGACTTCACTACCTTGACCTTCCTTCTCTATTAGAGTCTGTACAATGTATTGTTTATAGTACTTGGTAAGCATGAGGCACTATAGCAGATGTGTTCAGCCAGAATAATTTTTTTAAAAGCCCCAGATTTCAGCGGCATCTTATTTTATAATTTATCATGGGGGAAGACGCTCGTAATCTTTTGCTTCATATTTCCAAATAGAGGAAGCCCCAGAAGGACAATGCCCTTGGGCATCTTTCTGCTTCTTGCTCCTGTTACCTGAGCTGCGTTCCTGAAAAGGGGCTGAGCGTGTTCAACCACACCTCTTCCTCCAGCCTCTCAGGACACGGGGTGTCCCTTACTCCCTGCTACAAGGTCTCCAGAAGCAGCCCCTCCAGAGGAGGCCTGCATGTGGGCACCTCCAGGCCGGGGTGGGTAACTCTGGCTTAGTCAAGCCAGAAATAGCAGCAAACCCACTTGCCATTCACCAAAGTCACGGCCTTCCAACCGGCTTACCATTAAGACAGTTTTGATCTGTCTAACACCTGCAACTCTCAAGAGGGGTAACCGGTGACCACAGGACTAATCCCAAGCAAACAAACACCAATTATTGAACAATGCCTATTTGCTGGTTTGTGTCCAGACATTTACATGGTCTATTCTTCTCAATTTCTCTCCGTTGATAACTCCTATTTAATACTGTGTGAAGCATACAAAAATTGTTTTAATTACACGGAACAACTTATCAGTTACATTCTGTTTGTGTTTTCATTACACTGTACCTGGAAGGGCAACAGGATGAAAAACAAACATGAAAAGACAAAAAGAGAATAAAAATGTAATGAGATTGCCAAGGAGCAAAGACAGGCCATTGTAGCCTGAATTGGGAGGCAAATAGACTAAGAATTTGAGAAAATACTTTCAAATGTTTATTTGTGCAATCAATTTCAAAGTCAAGCAACCTCTTACAGTGGTTACTTACTATTCATAGGAAATGCCAACACCTAGCCACGTAGCCTGGCTTCATTTAATGACAAAGAAGACAATTTGTATTCAATTATATCCTGCAACATTCAGAGACATTTCATCAACATTTTGGCCCATTTTAGCAGCACCATATTTTTCTCGTTCGGTCTTTCTGAAGGAAAGCCAGAAGAAATAATCCATTTTAGAATATTTTCCTAGCATTAGTGTTTGAAGAAATTTAGATCCCAAAATAAGCAGAGCATTACATCACAACACTTTGGAATACACGAACTCTGCGTTTACATGGGTTGAATCCATGACACCCCAGGGCGAGGGATACCCCAGTTCTTGTCCTGTCATTTTCGTGTATAGGATCATCTGTTATATTAGTGGGGCCAAGGCTGGGTCTGGATCACCTTTTTGTTTCAAAATTATTTTCAGATTAGACGATATATTATAAAGTAATGGGAAAGCTTTCTGTGTGATAAGTCTGCCCTTTCACTATCACTTTTAGTTATCAGTACTGCATTCTTTTCACCATTTATTCCTCAAATGTCGTTTTATTACCTACGTTGACTAAATGTCAGAGCTGCAAATTTTAAGAACATTACCTAGGAAGCGAAGTAAAACCCGGTAGTTCCAGAGTAAATAAATAAATAAATAAATAGCAAAAAAAGAGAGAAACCATCTCCTATCAAAAGATGGGCTGAAGTGTATCAGAAATCAGCCACATTTTTTGTCACTGAAGCCTTTCCAACTTAGGCTGAGCAGGTCTGTGGTGGGGACTCAACCCTGTCCTTCTTTGATCTCAGCCATTAATGCCCTTCTAAGTGCCCCAAAGTGCCCATCAGATCAGTCTCAAGGCCTACCTATTCAGACTCTGCTCATTTTCAAACCTGTTCTTCCTTTCACCAAGTTCCAGGAACTAGCAGGGACGCAGCCAAATGGCCTGTCATGGCATAACGCAAAACTGATGGGTGTGCACAAAACAGCCCGACAGAGGATGCTGAGGCGAAGGGCGGAGCCCTCCTGGGTTTGTATTCAGCCCCAGTCACTCGCTGTGCACACTTGCTGAAGTCACCTTACCTCTCTGTGCCTTGGTTTTCTCGTGTTATGCTGTAAATGGGATGATATTAAAATAAAAGTATTTTCAACATTGACGAGTTTATACATTTAAAGCACCTGAAACAGTGCCTGGCGTGTTGGGGGCACTCCGCAAGTGTTAGTGTGGGCTTCGTAAGCACGACGGTGCTTTTGAATTGCTCTCGGGCCAGCAATTATGACAAAGTCAGCGTTAGAGACAAAAGTAGTACAATAATCCAAATTTAAATCCCAAGACCCACAGAGACTTTTTTTTTTTCTTGAGACAGATTTCTCACTCTGTCACCCTGGGTAGGGTGCTACAGCATCATCAAAGCTCACAGTAACCTCACACTCTGGGGCTTGAGCAACCCTTTTGCATCAGCCTTCCATGCAGCTGGGACTACAGGTGTGTGCCTCTAGGACCAGCTAGTTTTTCTATTCTTAGTAGAAACAGGGTCTCGCTCTTGCTCAGGCTGGTCTTGAACTGCTGAGTTCAAGCAACCTGTCTGCTTCAGCCTCCTAGAGTGTTAGGATTCCAGGTACAGCCACTGAGCCCGGCCCAGGACCTACACGCTTAACTACCTACTTAGTGTTGGGTACTGAGTTGAGTGCTATACCCAAGTTATCTCATTTATACCCCAGGAAAATATGGTAAGTAGTACTATAATGCATTTCATAGATAAGGAGCCTGGGGCTAGGTAGATTATATAGTTTGTCCAGTGTCACCCACAAGTTTTCTTTAGAAAGGCTTGATTAGAACACAGGTCCTTCTACGTTTGTCTTTGGAAGTATTTCCATATGGACATAATTATAACAACAGCCCTTGGGTAAAATCCTGCAATTAAATAGCATCAGAAAATATTACAGGTTTGTTTCACCTCCTAGGTCTCTTTCATAACCTACCCAAGATTTAATTTGGGGGCATTCCTTATTCAAATTTTACTTGCTCATTTGTTTCTTTTTTTTTTTTTTTTTTAGAGACAGAGTCACAATATATCGCCCTGGGTAGAGTGCCGTGGCGTCACACTGCTCACAGCAATCTCCAGCTCTTGGGCTTAAGCGATTTTCTTGCCTCGGCCTCCCTAGTAGCTGGGACTACAGGCGCCCGCCACAGCGCCCGGCTATTTTTTTGTTTTTGCAGTTCGGCTGAGGCCGGGATTGAACCCGCCACCTTCGGTATATGGGGCCGGCGCCCTGCTCGCTGAGCCACAGGAGCCGCCCTGCTCATTTGTTTCTAATTGGGACAATTCTCCCTCAAGTAATACGGATTTCCTAAAGACTTGATGGCTTGTAGTGAGAGGTGGTGCCAGTCCTGCTCCTTCTATGGAAGTTGCTGTGAAGTTTCATGAACAGGACATGTTCATTTCATGGAGGACAAAGAAGGGATCGTATCTGCTTTTGTATTCCCCACAGAGCCAAGCACAGACCCTCAGCCACACTACACACTAAGGACTCACTGAATAAATGTTCCCAAATTGCAGACAAGTGTCTTTATTTTCCATTATAATGACCTTGAGGAATGGTCCTTATGTGGGAACTGGGAAAACTGGAAATAGCCTTAATCTGAATTCTATTTCCATTTCTGCCCCAAGAGCACAAGGGTGAGAGAAGTATCTGAGTTCCCTCCCAGCTCAACCACCTTGGGCGCCTTACTCACCCTCTCTGCTCCTTTCCTCATCTGTGACATGGGAATAATATTATCTATACCACTTAGAATCGTTATGAGAAGTAATTAAATAAAACACCAAGTATGTCCGGAGATCTTCTGGCCTATGGTGAGCACTCAGTAAATGTTAGCCATTGTTTTAGGATTTGCTGGCTAATGGGCCTGAGGCAAATCACATGACCACTCAGTTCCAGAATTTCTTCAGCTGTAAAACAAAGAGTCTGAACACAGTTGCAAAGGTCCTCCTGCTCCAGGGTGGAATGAAAGGGACTGCTAAGGAGCCCAGCGCTCCTGACCTAAGTTTGCAGGAGACCCCAGTGGTAAATGTTCTGATGGCTGGCACAAGAATGAAGAAGGCGGCGGGATGAAATAGTCTCCCATTTTCATCTCAGGAGAGCTATCCTAGGCCTTAAGTCATCAAACCTGATAAGAGCTGGCCAGGAAGCCAGACGTGGAGGCCAGTGGGTTCCAGGGGTGCTGCGGGGCCGAGCACTCACAGGCCAGGCTGGGGAGAAGGATGTCCTGCTCTCCTAAGCAGAGTTACTTTTCGGGTCAGGACCTAGAATGGGTTTCCTAGAATTTTTCAGTAAACCACGCAGAATCAGAACAATGGAGATCCCTTTGGGGCATCTATCTCCTTGAGTAACTTAATTCTAACCTTTTGCATAGGGAAAATATTAACATTCGTTTGCAAATATCTGGGAGCTCCTGTCTTCCCTTTCCAAGCTATCCCTGAGGACTTGATTATCTGTGCTCCAGGTGGGTTTCTGGAAGGCTCGACACACACGAGGCACATCGGGAGGAGGATGTCTTAACAGGTACCATGGATTGAGCACCTACTGTGTGCCCACACAGCACTGGCTGCCTCCTGTACACGTTTAGGGCTTTTATCCACACCCTTGAATGTCTCACCACTAAGTGTCACAGGTCAAGGACACTGAGGGCAGCGGAGGCTCTGTGACTTGCACACTGTCACAGAGCTGGTAGGTAACAGCTCTGAGATTTGATCCATCCTCTGTAGAGTCCATGGCTCATGCCATCCACCTGCAACTGCTTCTGACTGAAGGTGAATCTTCCCAGTTTAAGAACAGTGTTTGAAGATGACTCTGCTCTGTTCCCTTTGGAAAGGAACAGAAGCTCCATCTTCACTAGGACTTTGCTGCTCAACTAATCGAGTTAACGATGCCCTAATTGGGGAATTAACTCCTTTCTTAATGTTCTGCCTAATTCTTTTTTTTGAGACAGAGTCTCAAGCTGTCACCCTCAGTAGAGTGCTGTAGCATCATAGCTCACAGCAACCTCCAACTCTAGGGCTCAAGCGATTCCCTTACTCAGCCTCCCAAGTAGCTAGGACTAGAGGTGCCCAACATGGTCTGCCCAATGTTTTAACGCTGCCTATGTCATGTCTCAGATCTTTTCTATAAAATGTTTATCTTACCATTGAAGACCACTCAAAACAATTTTTTGAATGTGTATCAATTCTGATAAAAGGGAAAAGCAAGGAAACACTGCCCCAGTGACCCAGAAAGAGCAATATTTTTCTACCCAGTACAGATATCCAAATATCCATCCAATAAGAAGGTAACTCTGTCACAGCCTTGATCCCACATTACATAACGAGAGCAGTACTTCTTTGTAGAACCCAGCCTGAAATTTCTCATTTTAAACAATTCTCATGGAACAGGTTCCACGGTGGATCAGTCATCCAGACACTGGGGGGTCACAATTTTAAACTTTGCTACAGATTTTGCTTACTGGCAAAATTTATTTAAAGTCTAAAAAGAAAAATTTCTTTTAGGACAGGATGACTGGATTTGTGCTAATTTTCAGGATAGGTCCAAAAATGTTTCTTTCTT